>CAIGRT010091674.1:0-11493 GCA_903798405.1 Fraxinus platypoda
TATATGATTTCGATGTACTCACGGAGGAGAACACAAATCAACTCTCATCTTTCAAAATAGCCAAGCGGGTCCCACTCAAAATTACTGCCAAAGTCAGCCATTTAACTTAGTTTATCCAGTTTTTCCAACACACATCATCGAATCAAATGTAATTTTCCAAACTTTTATCTAATTATTTTCAGAATTGTAAATTCTAGGGGTTTTGTGATTTTGGAAAATTTACATATATTTGTTTAAATTTAGGCTAGACTATAAACGAGCCTGATGTGATGAATGAGTGTATCTGGATTTTTTGTGTCGATTTGTGCTAAAATTGGTTGGATTTTGGAAGATGCTCGAACGGACTCAAGCGCTCGCAACATCCTCTCAAGCCGTTAATTTTAAAAAATAAAAATAGAAACAAAAATTTCATCTAATTTAAAATCATTGTCCTATGTCATGTTTTCCATTTTTTTTCAATCAATTCATGCATTCTAGTCAATTTTTAACTATTCATGAGCATTTTCATCTAATTCATCTCATACATTTATGTGTGTCATTAGGTCATAATTCATCAAGGTACATTCATAGCGTGTCATATTAGTATTGATTTGTTAATTGACCTTAATTTGTTATCCAGATGCCTTAATTCGGGGATTCTACTTCATTCGATAGGTCGACATTTATCTCTTCTAATGCTCATGAGGTTTTCAATTCTGAATTCTCGTCCCGTTCGGTATTGTTGGAGAGAGAGGTAGAACTCTCCGAACTTCATCCCTATATGGCTGCTACCTTTGCTTTTCGTAGTTGAGAGTTTGTAATTTGTTAATTGACTCATCCATCTAAGCTCCTAGTTTAGGACTTCTATACAAATATCCATGTGGTTTATGGGTCGTCTTTTAGGGTTTTCCTTAGGGGTCAGGTAATAAGCATTAATCCCAATGTTATATCTCGCATAATTAGTCCCTATTTGACAACTATTATTTGGGTAAATGGAGTTGTGAATAGTGATTTTTTGAAAAACGTGTGGTTAAAAAGTAGAAAAAAATTAAGTTTACGTTTAAAATATTTTATTATGTGAATGTACGACTGAAAATGAGTATGTAGAAAAAAGACTTTTGAAATAGTGTTTGTCAAACAGGGGCTTAATATTCCTCGGATTATTCATCATTAGTTTTCATTTTGATTGTTGTTGTCATTCCTTCCCACAACCTTTTAGCATCGACTTTGTTTAACTATCCTATAGCAGTTGGCCATGGATCGATTGCCACGGGTGCTTTACCTGTTGAGCGACAAGTCCTTATGTGCATTCAGTGCACGAAGTTATGGCATGTCTTGCATAAGTATAGTCTACCTCTTAACAAGACATGATTCATTTGCCCTTCTACATGGCGATTCCATTCATCTCCCTTCTTTCATTGTACACCATATGTCGGGGGGTTTTTAGCCATTGGTATCTGATATAGTGCCTAGTGTTGGGTCTTGAGGTCAGTTTTTCTTGAGGCTCTTGAGCTGTTGGAACCACCTATCGACTAGTTCATTATTGTTCAAAGTCCATCTCGAAGGTCGTGTCGTCCAAGCAAAACCTAGTCCGCAATTTTCAACCTTTTTACAATCTTAAACAACCCATAATTCTCTAATACTATATACGCTGAACCAAAATCAGTCCCTATATTATGTTTAGCCATTATTCATCCAAGAGAACATGTTGTTGAAGATCAAATATGCATTTCATAATTCTCTTTTCTCAACCACAAGATCAAAGTATCAAAATTCCAAAAGATCAAAAACACAAATAAACCTCTACCAAATATATTTCAGAGTTCTGAAGATATAAAAAGGTGACTAAAGTTTCAGTTCTTAAATAATGAGTTCATTCTTGGTGATCCACGAAGAGAAAAAAAAGTCCAAAGTTTCCGGAGCTGGTAGTGGACCGCATAATCGATGAGTTCTTCGGTAATTTCAAGTTGGGGTTCAAAGTCTATTAAGATTTAGTTATGTCTAGACAAATTCTGTAAATTTAATATGTTCTAGTGGATTATTTATTGGTATGTATGCCCAAAGTTTTTTTCCTCTTGAAGTGTTCTTCAAGAGTTTTTCCTTTGTAACCAAATCTTGGTATTGATTACTTTTTTGTTTCGTTATTTATGCTTGATTGATTGTTAGGTTTTAAATTGATTTCAATTCATCTAGATACAATAATTTTTGACTTGTTGTATGTTATTATATGTTAATTTTTAATTTCGCATATTACAGGATTTACAATCTAAAAATAGGTGGCCAAGAAATGGGTAAAAAGCTATATTGGCCTTCTAATTATAGGGCTTAGATGACCAATATAAAAATTTTATCTTCCTAATTTATTCGATTTCAGATCGGATGTCCGATAACATAGTAAATCGGATATGAATTTAATAATAAAATATTAGTTGAATTAGCAGATCGAATAATTATTCTTAGTGGATCGGATCGAATATGGCAGATCTGATCCATATTCAATCCATTTACAACCTTATCTCTTAAGGGTTAGTTGGGTCGAATTTCGATTATTACAAGTGGTATTAGAGCGAAATTGGGCATTGAATTTCCCAAGATCAGTTTCAAAAGTCACGGAGGAGATGGGATCTGACTCAGAAGCGGCTACTGATGGTGATATAGATTAGGTTGTTGATACCCCTTTGTTATTCATGACAAAAAGGGAAAACGGTATTGATTTAGGGAAAGTAGTAGAGTGGTATTGATTTTGGAATAGTGGTAGAGTAGTATCGATTTAGGAAGAGTTGTAGAGTAGCATTGATTTAGGGAGAGTAGTAGAGTAGTAGTATTTATTTGGCTAGCAAATAGTTGATCTTGAAGGTTTGTAGTCTATTGATATTATATTTGATGTTTTGTATAAAGTTGATATCATGTTTTGATATTACTAGCTTGGTATATGTTAAGCTGATTGAGAGCATGTTTGAGCTCTATTTTTTTGGAAATAATGCATTTTGGAATAGTATTTTGATGGAAAATGTGTGATTGAAAAATAAGGAAAAGTTTTGGGTTTGAGTGTGATATTATTTATTGAAGAATGTGTGGTTGAAAAGAAGTGAGAGAAAAATGCATTTTGAAAATAATAGAGACTAAACGAGATATATATATTGATGGATTCTATTTCAATTGTTGCAAGTTAATTTTTATCAGATTTTACGTACTTTTAAACTTGGTATTGTTTGAGTTTGTTTGTTTCACGAAATAGGTATGACAGCAATTGAGACATAGTTTTGGTTTTGAGTCATTAGGTTGATAGGTATTAGGTTTTGTTCATTGTTGGGTCATTATTAATCCAAGAAAACATATTGTTGAAGATTAAATACTCATTCTATATTTCTTTTGCCTCAATCACAAGATCAAAACATCAAAATTCAAAAGGATCAAAAACACCAATAAATCTCTACCAAATATCTTTTAGAATTCTGATGATCCAGAAAGGTGACTAAAGCTCTGATTCATGAAGAATGACTTCGTTCTTGGTAATCCACGAGGAGAAAGGAAGTCCAATGGTTTTGGTGCTAGTGTGGAGCACACAACTGATGAGTTCTTCAGTGATTTTAGGTTGAGGGTCAGAGTCTACTAAGGTTTAGTTATATTTGGATTAATTATGCAATTTTAATCTTTTCTAGTAGATTATTTACTGGCAATTGTGCCTGGAGGTTTTTTCTCTTGAAGAGTTCTTCAAAGATTTTTCTTTCATATCAATATCTTGGTATGGATTCTTCTCTGCTTTGTTATTTATGCTTGATTGGTTGTTAGGTTTAAACTGGTTTCAATTCATCTAACTACAATAATTTGTCTTATTGCATGTTCTTGTTTGTTAATTTTTAATTTCACATAGCACACTTATTTATCCCCCTCTAGGTGTTACTTGGATCGAACATCGATTATGAACTATTAAAAATCTAAATTTATGTCTTTGAGAATCGATAATATCTGAAACACAAGTTTGGGATGTTTATTACATCTTTTCTCGTCAACTTCAACTCGTGATATATATAGTAACCTGCCAAGAAACATCAGGGGTAGCGCAGGTGTTCTCCTTGGCTCACTACATGGCGACGCTGCCATGCAGCTCAATTGCGTTGTGTTGGGCAGTACTTTGTTCTCTTTTTCAACCTTCTTCCATGCTTCCTTCCATCTAATATCTCCATAATTGAACAATATATTTAACAAACACAGGATAAAATAAAAACTAAATTAATTATCTTTAAAAATTTAAATTCTACATAAAGTAGTTATACTTATACATAATAATAAAGTTGATAAATGCAGACTCTCATTGTCACTCATATGAAAATTTTAGTATTCGACCTTGATGAATCTCTAGTTTGTACATATGAGAGCAACGTTGTGAAAGCATGTTTGCCAAGAAGATTAAATAGGTAGGCATTATTAAAGAAAGAAAGAAATTAAAATATAGTGTAAGCTCTTATCTACTGCATACTCAATATGTTTAGCAAGTTTAAATTTTTTTGGTTCACATATTTGGAAATCTAAGAAATCTTATTGTTTTCTCTTTCATTTTAGAGATGAAAAGATTTCTTAAAGGAAAAAAAAAAAAAAAAATGTGGAACCTATCAGTCCAAATGTCTAATTATATGAATTTGTAATGACAAAAGAAGAGACGCGCTACTCTTTTTGTTCCACCGGCTATTTTCTCATTTTTAATCTCTTTGCTTAATTTTCATATGAATAAAAGTAATACTATTCTATTCATCACCACCACTATTAAACACGGTCTATGTAGCAATTACATGACATTAAATGATATATTCATTTAAATATAAAGTCAAATAACTTATTTAATTCAACATATAAAGTGTAGTCACATAAACTGGTGCTAGATAGTATTATTATATGAATAAACAACATATAATATATTGTTTTTACTAAATGTAGAGTCAACTTTATGAATTTTTTTATTGATTTTTTTTTTTTTTTTTTTTGTCGTTTCAACCTCCCCTCTATTTAGAGTATTTAGTTTGTGTGTACTAATATTATCTTATAAGATTTGAAAAAAATTACGTTAATTATTAATCAACTGTAACCCTTCTTGTTTATCATAACTAGTTTCAAACCTTACAAGTTAAAAGATTCCAAAGGGCTACAAGAAGAAGAAGAAGAAGAGGAGGAGGAAGCAAAATCCCATTATTTTTTCTCAAATATCATTATGTTAATCTCAAAGATTCTCGTAATTCTTTTAATTGAGATTTCAATTTCTTCTCTAAAAGTCTACGAAGTCGATTCCCCTAAGAAGACTTTTATAATGAGATTTGAATTTTAAAGGAAAAATTAATAAACAATTTTGAGTACAACTATGATTAGCATAAATTAAGATTGATCTTTGTCTAGATATACAACCCGCCTTAGAAGACCTTGCGGCCATTGGAATAATTTTCAGGCTAATTGTATAGATGCAAGAGACTAGTTAAAGAAATATACCTCTTGAATGAGAAAAATGTTTTCAAAATCAATCCAAATATAGGTAAAAGGTCAAGAGTCAAAAGGATCAAAATCAATTAAATCTCTCATAAAAAAATATTTTAAAAATCAAATTTTGAGATTAACCGACCCATTCTTAACTTGTTTCAAATAGTTTCTAATTTATCACTAAATGGAACAAGTCGGTTCGATGTTTTGATAATATTGACAAGAGGCACTAGAAGCATAGAGGGAAAGGCGGCAATAATAAGTGAAATTTTGATTATCCAAAAATCGGGTGATAATTCCATATTTTAATATTAATAACAAAATTAAAATAATCTATAGACCAACGTACCTCCACCCACCCCCAAAATCATTTTTCATGTCTTCTCTCTGTATATATCTATCTTCTATCTTTATATCTCTACCTTATCTCTTCTTTCTTTTTACCAAACATCACCATTGGACGTAACGTCAGCACGACGCTCAGGAAGCCGATGCCGGCGCGACAAACATCTACGATCACTCATCCCATATGCACGTCCACACACCCACCCTCTCTTTCACTAGATCTCCTCTCTCTCATCATATACATACATGTGTGTGTGTCTATATATATACACACACACACTCAGGTATTAATGTTCAAGAAAGTGATTTTATTGAGAGAGAAATCCATGCCTGTTTCTATTTGAACAAACTAGATATGGAAAAATTAGCAGAAAAATCCAAAAATACTACTTGAAAATTACCCTTTTTGATGATTGAGATATACATGGGGGAGTGGATATTTACATTTGTGGGTTTATGAAGAGAGAAAAACTTCAGGGATTTGTTGAGGTTCAATTGGATTTGAAGGGTCTTATTGAAAATAACAATAATAACAAGGGCAGTAGTCACACGTCATTGTGTATAGGTCACATGATCAATGTCCACAAGTCACAAATCAAGTAGAACTGATCACTGATTTATGTTTACATGTCATATTGCACAGGTCACAGTTCATATTGTATAGGTCAAAAATCAATGTCAACATATCACATATCAAAATAAACTGGTCATAGATCTTATGTCTCATACCTTTGTATACTGATAGCATGTCAGATGTCTTTGTGCACTATTACAGGCCACAGGTTATTGTGTATAGGTCACATATTATTGATTTACGTTTATAGGTCACGGGCTATAGTTCACATGTCATAGATTACAGTTCACGTGTCACCATTCACAGATCACAGGTCATGTTGTATAGATCACAAATCAATATTAACTTGTCACAAATCAGAAGTCGGATGTTTTTGTGCACTGATAACAAATCACATATTCAAATTCACAAATCACAATTCATATGTTACAGGTCATAGGTAACGGTTCACAAGTCACGTGTCATTTTGAATAGGCAATAGATCAATATTTACAAGTCACAAATTTAAGAGAATTTGTCGCAGACAATTGGATCAATATAAAAAATAACATATCAATGTCCAAAGGTCACAGATGCAAGAGAACTGGTCACAAGACATTGTATCAACATCACATGTAACACTTTACATGTAGTTTAAATCACATCGTGATAAATTTACAAATTTACACAGCATGTGATGATAAATCAAACATTTAAATCAAATTTACACTTCATCGAGGAATCAGTTCTCTACGGTAGTTTAAATCAAATCGCCAAAAATCTTATTCTTTCAGCCATTCTGACACCAATCGACTGTCTGAATTGAAGTTTAATTAGATAATCCATTAATTCTCTTCGATGTTTTGCTAATTCAATTTCAAAACTATCTTTGGGAAGCTGTACTCATGAATCTCGAATCGGACACCTTTATCTAGATCTATACTACCACTATGGTGTGAGAGGGGATGATGGCGAGCGGATGCCGATGACTATGGCTAGGGCGAGTCTGTATACAGATTGGAGAGAGATTGGAGTGGGTCGAGATATTATGATGGATGTTTGTTAGATATATAATATATATTATTTATGATCTGAACTTTGAATTTTTAAACATTTTCTCTTGAAATTGAATTGGGGAATAGTTAAAGCGTGACATGTATTCTTCCCTAATAAGAATCTTTAAGGGCCACAAGGTTGTGTATTGTGCCCTTTTTTCCACCATTTTTTGGGCCATACAGGCAGGGCTTCAACTGTGAGCCGACACCTTTGCTTCCAAAGGTGAACTGGGCCTGTCCTCATGTTGGGCTCTCCTGAACCAGGATGCCGAAGCCCAATTGACACCTCAAGGCCCAACAAAGGAATGGAACATTTCATTCATAAATTATTGTAAGGATCAAAATCATTACTTCGCTAGAGAAAAAAAATCCAGTCATCTCCAGTAAGGAACCAGTTGTGCTCCTAGCCTCGAGCATTCTGGGATGCAAGTAAACAGATCATTATATCTTATCTACCTGTCTAACTAAAACTGAAATACAGGAACATGAAATTTACAAGAGAAAAATAACAATAAATGCATGATCAATCAAGAATATTCTTGTAAAATATTAACTACATCAGAGCGTTGTTCATCACTCAATTCTGTTGGAAATTCGACGAGAAATTTGAGTCGAAGGTCTCCTCTCTTAGCTTCATCTTTGAATTTAGGCATGCCTTGTCCAGGGATGATTTTCTCATATCCAGGATATATAATTTCATCTACTGAAATTGTCATTTGGCCTCCTCCTAATAGAGGGACAGAAAACGTACAACCTGTTAGAGCTTGAACCAAAGGCACTTCAACTCCTATCTCCAAATCATTTCCTCTCCGTTTAAACATTGGATGTTTTTTTTCGACAATGGAAAAGATAATGTCTGCTGGAAGGGTGCCTGGTTTCTCGTCTCCCTTTCCTTCAAATGTTATTTTTGTTCCTTTTCTCCATCCGGGCTTTACATTGATAGTTAGTGTCTCTTCCTCTTTGATGATGAATCTGTCATGACAGATAATCGTGAAAAATAAGCAGCACACATTGGAAAAAAATGAATTTCTTAAAGAGGGCTGAGGGGGCAGAATTGTTGAACCATCTCGTCTAGAATTTAGTGGTTCAACATGATGTTGAAACAGGAAGAAGACTTGAATTCAAGTATTGTCACCACCCATTTTGAAGATTGTAAGCATGCCAAGCTTTTGTGAAAAAATAAATTAGTCCTATGTGTAAGTGGCATTTGGGCATTGTTGAATACGTAATTTAAGTAAATAAGTCTCATCTTTAATAGCTTATGATTTTAAATAAGGCATGCAAAATAAGTAGATATACCCACACACACATTTATCCTGGAGCTAAGATATGTTGAAAGGTCAAGATGGTTCAATGTGTCAAGCCTTTTGAAGAAAAACAAATTTGTCCATCCTATACCTGCGGGTCATGTTAAATACATAATTTAAATAAACAAGTTTATCTAGGATACTGGTTAAACATTTAAATGAGGTGATTCAAGAAGAAACTCCCCATACCCTGGATTTGAGATGACATCTCTTGTGATCTTGATCTTCTTGACACATCCATACAACAATTCCTCGAGGGTGCATTCGAGTTTTTTTCCAGTGGGCTGAGGTTTTTTCCAGGCTCCGGACCGCGAAAACATAATCGGGGTTGTGCTTCTGCTGCTCGCAATTTTTGATAGGGGAGTTGAATCTCTTGGGCTAGTGGCAGTGGGTGTTGATGGAGCGCTAGCCCCGGTTGGAGTTCTTGGAAAATGAGTATAGTAATCTGCTGGTGTTGGAGTTTTGTTTCTTCGGCTCGAATTTCTGGACAAATTTCTTGGACTTTGCGATGTGCTGCTGCTTGCAGGCGAAAGAAGCGTAGGGCTGGAAATGTAGAATTCATCATCCGTTTTGTAATGGTCGGGTGTTTTTGGCTCATCTCCAGTTGATAAATTTGCTTGTCTTTTCTTCTCAATGCTAAGAGCCTGAAAGTTAATTCATTGAAAAAAAAAAAAAAACAAACAGTTTGCGTACAATTATTCCATGCAATGAACAAAATACATTTCAATTGCAAATCAACATCTTGCATAGAATGGATGAAATCCCAGTTACATACGTACCCTGTAGGCCTCATTGATGGATCTGATCTTGGCTTCAGCTTCGGCTTTATTGATGGGATTTTTGTCAGGATGCCATTTGACAATAAGAGATTTGTATTTCCGGTAAATATCAGGGAGAGATGCAGTCCTTGGAATTCCAAGAATGTTGTAAAAATTATTATGTGTTTCTGAGTCTGGAAGATCTCCCATGAAGATGTGGTTGCAGAGGAGAAGGTATGGAGAAATGGAGATTGTATGGAATGGAGAAAGTAGAAAATGCAGATTGTCCAAACAATTTGGTGTGTGGTATAGAATAAATTTACATGCAAACAAGAAAGCGGTTTATTAGGAGAATTGATTAATGATTAGGGTACACGCTTTGTTGAGTTTAAAGGTCATTTTCTATATATTTTTTTCTGATGCAAATAGGAGGACCAAGCCATATAATAGTTAAGGTTGTCTTTGTCACGAAAAAAAGGTCGAGTACAAGACTATGAAATGAGTCAAAAATTGGATGTAGTTCACCGTTTTGAATTTGTTTTTGTTTGGTCAAGGTATTTGAAATCGTGAACAAAAGTAGCGATCCCTCCCATATGACTATAAATTAGAGCTAGGTTATCCATTTTGTCAATCATATGGAATTAGGGTTGAAAACAAGACACGTCAGGATTAGACAGTCATTATCATTTGAATAATGCTATGTAGCCCCACTAGGTTGTAACCTCAGTTTAGATGGCTCTAAATGATAGGCTAAATGAAAGGTGAAATTAAATGACACCTATCATAATTTAATGTCACATTAACGTCACCTAAACTGGGGTTATAATCCCAGTGTGGCTAAATAACATTACTCTTATCATTTTCACCATGTCGGGGATTTCGATAGGCTAGGTGGGACAAGAATTTATAAATCCTATGTATATTGCCTCATTAATTATGTTTTAATATTATTTTTAAATTTTTAATATAATTTAAATTGAAAAATATAAAAATAAAATAAAACAAAACATTGAGGACGGTTCACAGAGTTTGGAACGAGGAATATGTAGACTGGAAATTTTGTCATCCCTGCATGGATTGACTATTATTTTTTGTCAAATTTAAATCTATTTTTCAGAACAATACTATATTATTATAGGATTACAAATTTTGGAACTAATGATTCTATGATTATGTTCAGACTTTATCATTACTGCAAGAACAAGCAGGCCCGCCCTCATGGGAGAGACCAGCCAAGATAGAGTTTGATGTTCGATGATAGAAGTCGAATTAAAACAAATGTTACCGTTAGTCATATTCATCCGTAACAGATGTTAATGCAATCCTACGTCCAAAGACAACAGCCGCCAAGATTTGATTGCAACTTCTTTAATCAAAGATTCAAACTTAATTTGACAGTAAAACAAATTTCAATCTTATTCACCACCATATTCTCCAAATTTTCCCTTCTCGGGACCATCTGGATTCAGAGGGACGAATTTTTGCCTTTTCTCCATTTATGGATTCTAGAATCTTGATTTTCAATTTCAATTTTGGTACTAATAGAATAAAATGAAACCAATTTTCTTGATTTCCTCTCTGTTTCTTTTTCTTTTGGTGTTAATTTCTTCAGTTTCATAATCTCCAATTTCAAGGCACTAATTTATCTACATTTCCCATGGATCTTGGTTATGTACTGAGAATCCCGTGGTCGATTTCTGATTGTAAGACCCCTCCAAATCCCAATTTTAACCAGCGAATTTCCCCTACTTCTGGCGAGCCCACCGTCGGAAAACGCTAGTGCTGCCAGACCCTCCTCTCCCTTTATGACATAGAGGAAATATACATGGATAGCCTAAATATCATGCCATAATTCAAAAATGGCCTTTGACTTTTCCAATAAATTAAAACTACCTAAAATACCCCAAGTATAATATTTACATCTAAGCTTCCAAAATATGGAAAGAATACAATCAAGTCCTAAGGAATTAGATCATCATAAAATGACTTATAAAAAATCGAGATCTAAAATAGGACCATATAAGATTAAG
>CAIGRT010091679.1:0-11414 GCA_903798405.1 Fraxinus platypoda
TGTGACGAGCAAAAAGAGAAATTTATATATATAGACAAACACAAATCTTTAACTGAAAATAGGTAGACAAAGTTGTTTGATTCGAAACAATGTCCAAACCGATTAACCAAGCCAAACCGACTCAAATCGACTTGGTTTGGTTTGGTTTGGTTCGGTTCGGTTCGGTTCGGTTTCAAGAGATGAATTGAATCAGTTTGGATTGGAATTTACCCGGACCAATTAAGAAGGTTTCGGTTTCGAGTTGAGCTTAAAACCAACTCAACCCAAACCATGCATGGCCTAACCTCAATTTCGAAAGTTGAGATCCATAACTATAAAATGTGAAAGGTTGGAGAGCTCGACCCAAATTTTCTGGTAATCTAGTACAAATTTTGTTTTTTGTGGTTTGGACCCTAGTGTTTCGCCATTGAACACATCACCAAGAATAGAATAAACCAACTAATGGATAAGTGGTCACCGGTCAATGATTTAATTGAATACCTTTTAAAAGTTTGGAGACTAAAGTGCCGTGTTTTGAAAGTTTGGTAACAAAAGAAAGTTTTTAACCCAATTAATATTAGATAATTCCGAATTAATTAAAAAGTTCTTGAATGATTTGCTTGAAAACACAATAACATTCATGATGATCAAAAGGAAAAAATTAAATCTATTTTATGTAGATCTATAAATAAATTAGCCCGTGCTCATCTACCATTTAAAAAAAAAAAAAAAGAGTTTTGGAATATTGAATTTTTGAACGTGTGATTAAAAAGTAGAATTTTTTTTTTCTATGGAAAATACTACAAAGTACAAATCATTTGGTTCTAAAATTGAAATATAATCTTCTAAAAAATATAAAAATAAATAAATTATATTCGTAAAACCCGATTTTAGCAAATTAAGCACGTTATGATTTTGATCGGTTTTGATTTGTAGAGTTCATGGTTATTTTTTTATTTTTAGTAGATTGTGATAGAAGTTATTTTTTGAATCACTAATGTACAATTAAATGAATCACTTAATTATACATTTTATTAAGTCTGCCACTTATAGGGTGTTTGGTGGAGATTAAATTTTGATTTTTAATAGATTGTGATAGAAGTTTTTTAAATGTGTGGTTGAAAAGTTGTGAGACCCATGAAAGATATGGTTAATATTGATTGTTTGACTTTAATTTAGATTAAAATCAAATTTTAATCTGGACCAAACAGTGACTTGTGTCACCTAGATCGATGTTACATGCTAGTAATGATAGATAACATTATTCTTAATTTGATGTGGGATTTGAATGAACCGCTCCTACTGACAATGGTCGATCCCCTCTAATCGACTATTTTTGTAGATTTTCTAGTTATTTTAAACTAGATAAAAATTTAAAATAATTTACATATTAAAATAGTAATGACTAACTTTACAAAATACACTCAAATGAACTAAAAATACAGATATAACCCATTTGGTTTTACCCAGGCGGCAGATTTTCGTTGTGGCCGAGGATGGTATTAGGATCCTAATTCCATCAACTGATTTATAACCAATCAAAAGCCTCCACGTGTGTTATCCAAATCCAAAGGTCTTAACAGGTTTCCGAACCTGCTGATTCGTTAATGCAGTGGGCCCACATATTCCGTATGTAGACAATAGTTTATGGTAAAAACTTACAAAAATGGCACACTTGATTTGACAATGACAACTATGACATATGTACCTCCAATTTTGATATTTTTTTCATGGGATTTTGGATTCTAGAAATTGTTGCGCCTTGTTTGGCCCACCTTTGACAATCTTGAGTCCAATTGGACGAATTCTTTTAAGACTAAGGTGGTAAGAGAAAATGAAAATTAATCTTATTTTAAACTAGTTTTGGATTTTGTAATTTAAAATTATGTTTTAAAGTCGAGATAGACGATGTTTAGAAGAAGCCACGCATCTTCTCTTCCTTAGCAGAAAATTTAATGAAGCGTTACAGGATTGATAATGTTTTGAATATTTCAAAATGTTGGTTCTAAACTATATACTCTTCAAATATTTTGATTATTAGCTTGTTTTTTCCTTTTTTCTTAATCCAAACATGTACAAAAACATTTTTCAGATTTTTTTTTTATATTTTTTGTAATATAAAACAAAAAAAAATATAAAAATTTGCGATTTAATTAATAAAGAGAAGATCCATCCAAGCAACAAAATTCCTTTTATTTTCTCCCAATATTGTATTTTTCAAATAAGAGACCTTAAAGTCAAGTACCATCTCTATTATATTTTAAGTTGTACAGTTGCAAACAACAAATACACAAAAAGGAAACCAACTGTAGAAGTTAAGAAACAAACATCAAAACTTCCAAGGAAATTCGATGACTTTCTTATAGCAAAAAAGAATCACGAGTTCACATTTGAGCTTACAATATACATTTCACCAAAGAAACCCTCTTTCGAATCAGATTTTATATTTTCTTTAGGCCGCTACTGTGAACATTACGAACTTCCAATTCTGTGTCAGAGAGAAAAAGTACCTGTAAATCATAATGACTCGGGACTAGTCGAGAGGGTCTAATTCTTGAGGGCATCTGCATAAATCCCCGCATTCCATCACCAAATTTATTGCTTGAATCTCTAGGCGTGATAGACATTTTGTTCAATGAAGTGTCAAATTCATCAAGATCAAGATATCTGTCATCAATACTCCTAGCACTTCCACCATCAACTATATCCATCCGATTCTCGCCAGCATCAGCAACGTCTTCATCACTTGTGCGTTCTTCTTCATCATCTTCGTTGTATGTGCTTCTTACCATTGACCAGTACACAAAATTTGGCCGGATGAATCTTCAAATTAGTGAAGAAAAAAAATGCATGCATCAGTTCAACATCCAGTAAATCTAATGTATCAACATTGTCTTTTGTTTCATAAATTGAGCTTTTGATTTCATCCTTAAATCATATTTATTCTTGAGAAACATGGTAATTCAGGGTGGGGAGCTAACCCAAAAAAGCAAAGACAAACCTGTCAGATTTCCTTAGTAAACATGGATCAAATGGGAAAAATATGTCGAGTCTTTCTACCCCACCAAATGCCCTTGAACGTTCTGATTCCAACAGACCATAATCAACAAAGGTTTCAGGCACAGAGAATACCCGATATGCTTTGGTAAGCCGGAGAAAATCTTCAACTATTGATGGCAGGCATACCTGTACCATATTTAGAAAATTAGAATCAACAATAAACTAAAACAATCAAGATACCTAGATGGAATATGGCAGATACATAAAAAACGAGCATGAGCAAACACCAAAATAAAAATAACATACGAATATATAATCCAAAATAAAAAAATTTGCACAGCCAAGACAAAAGTGGCTAAACTTGACAATGTTTAAAACAATATTTCACCTGTAATGGGTTCAAAGGATGTTCAAGAATGTTCTCAATACGCATAAGAAGCAGTTGTGACTTGAGGCGAGGTATAGAGAGCAGTGATCTCATGCGAAAGCAAAGCACATACATAATGGCCTGCCAGAAATAAAATATCATTAGCAAACAGAGCTCCAAACTATGGAAAAACTGCAAGATGAAGCTACCAACAGAATTATATACGGAACCTACTCATTGTGATAACATCAGGGCTTTAGAAGTGTTTACTCATTGTAGACTTTAGAGCCTCCAATTTAATACGAGTATTTGATATTTAATCTTCTAATTGATGTAATAAAGTTGATTTCTTCGGTTAATTTAGAGGTTATATTACTAGTCAACTGTTGATTTACCTGTAAAGAACACTTATTATTTGAACAGTTTCAGGGTATCAGTTTTTCTTTTGAACAGATTGGGGGGGCCATGTCCTTCTACATGTTGCTAATGGATATTCTGTCATCAGCATTCAGATGGAACTTGTATTTTTGTAATCAATAAACACTCCAGGTTTTTGCTCCATTAAAAACAACAGAATCTGTTAAAACAACCATCTTCAAAACATATTTCATGGTTTTTTCCTATAGGGTTTCTCTGAGAAAAACATAAGCTTCATTATTGTATTGCTGAGGTAGGGTAGGGGATGTTATTGTATCTAACCTTTGACCCAAACCCTTTCCCAACCACTCCTTTATCCATAGCAGATCCAAGGAATTTGCCGAAGAAAAAAATTGAACTGATACATAGCGTTATCAAGTCATAACATATGCATGATAAAATAATATCATGCCAACCAGGCAACTCCTGAACCCACACGCTAGGGACGCAATATGACTGCAACTAAATGGCACCAGTTGATTGGCTTTTCCACTGCCAAGATTACTCAACTGAATGCTGTTTAGGTCTTTGTCCAATGGAATTGGACGTAGACTAAGGCCTAGGGCCCAAGACAAGAAAATCAGGGTATGGAGAGTGGTCCTACTCTCAACATTAATGGGATAGACTCTCTTCCCGAGATCTAATAATGAAAATATGCCTTTAAACCATCAGCACCATAAGCAGTTCAGTCTGCAAAGTGGAAACACAGGATCCCACATCCTTTTCGAGGTCATACAAGACTGCTCAAGTTCTTAGTCCACGATCATAAATTGATGTGAACTACCAGAAGTGGTTGTAGACTTGGTTGCCACACTTCTCAAATATTCCTATTTAAATAGACCAGCATGCAAGGCTTAGAATCCTGCAAGTTGCAAGATAGTCCTTATAGCACCGTTTAATATATTGGTACTCAAGGCAATTTTGTATACTTATATAGCATACAACGCTCACTGTCCATATAGAAACAAGAGCTCAACAGCGCCAAATATATAATTAAACTAGATTTTTTATAAGAATTTCTTAAAGAAAGATGAATTCTTTTGCAATCAAAAAAATTTTAGGAGAACTACAAGATAGTTAAAAGGGGCGTTCCACCAAAGGAGTCAATTTTGATATTCAAATTCAAGTGGCAGAGATTTCCCTGCTTGCTTTCAAGGAGAATAAATTCTAATGATTTTAAATCATGGTGCTCATTAAAAGGAGTTTTAATTGAGAATACTTTTTGCATTCATATGCGTGTCTTTAAATACTATCTAGAAACCAAAACGAATCAAAGGAGGAGAAATCTACCAAGCTTTATCGAGTGAACTCTGCCAATGATCACTCTTGCACATCAGTGAAGAGTAGATCATAACTGATGGCAACGGTTGAAAGGTATACACGTCACTTCTGCATCTGACTTCAACACCCATCCATGGTAGCCGATAAATAATTTGAAAGATACTGGTACTACATGGAAAATTGTTCTCCAAGTAAATTTTGTGATGAGAACCCTATGAGGCAACATGAACTCAGTCAATTTATTTCCTTGAAATAACCAGGAAATGAAAAGCAGTCTAAAAGTAATCTTTTAGCCCCATTAAAGAACAAACTGAACGCAGTCTGGACATACCTAGAAATCCAATAATTAGAGTACAATATCTTGTGCAAACTGCTCTTTGATATAGAATGAGGAATTGGATGTCCATCAACCTGGCAGCAATTTCCTGGAGCATCACCAGCCTTCAATTTATATTGATTGCTTAAGCTAATTTCATTGTTAACTTAAACACAATAATGAGGGCATTTACTCCTTGTTGCACTTTCAAACACCAATCAGATTCAGATACTGCTTGTCCTCGCCATACGTAAACAACCCACCCCGTGCCCCCCACACACAAAAATTAAACAGGAAAAAAAGGAACCCACTGGTTGTGATATGGAGCTTCAAAGCAGTGCAAAAAATTTGCAACAGTTAAATGGATTGCATTTATGAAGCTCCCTCCAAACGACGCATTGGGATGTGGTGTCAAACCGGGCAGGCCAACCCCAACCCGCCAGGCCTGCACTGCAAAGCTCTGACCCGGGTTAGGCCAGTTCACAGGCGGGCCCACCAGTGAGTCCAGACCGGTCATAACTGCCAGTCCCCTGAAATATTTAGAAAAAAAAGAAAAGAATGTTGACACAAATTTTGAAAGATGGGAATAAATTTCCAACTTGTTCCGAAGGCAGGAATTAATCGAGGCAGAAATTAATTCTTTAATCAAGGCAAAAATTAATTCCTGCCTTCGCCCTTGTTTGGTCTCTATTATTTCCAAAATACATTTTTCTCACTCTTATTTTCAACCACACATTTTTCAATAAAATAATATTACAAGTAAATCTAAAACTTTTCATTATTTTTTAATCACACATTCTCCATCAAAATACTATTCCAAAATACATTTTGGACAAAAAATGGGGCTCAAATAGGCTCTTCATTTCTCTGGGCCATGCCGGCTACATCTACAGGCGGGCAGGTTTTCCCCATTTCTACTCTAATAAAGAGGATTTTTATAATTATTTTGTTCATATTCCTCAGCAATACTATGCTAAAATGTATATTAAAGTTGAACAGCCTGGAGAACCACTACCTTATTTCCTGGATTCTTCCAAGCACCCCAGTTTTCCATCACTGACAAATGTAACAATATTGACACTTCCATGTAAAATTTGAATCTCATTTCTAATCAACCATGCATAAAATAAAACAGTAAACATAAATCTTCCAACTCAGTTGTCCTTCATTTTTAGGATCACTAATCATGTCTTCCATCTCCAGATATCTTCCTTCAAACTGTAGATTTTTTTTACGCTGATATCTCAGCAACATTCGATTGCTTTCTTGCGGTAACCATGTGTTCAAGTTCTCTAATCTTGTTTCCTTCAGCCTAAATATTGTGATCTAGATTGGCACTAATCTTCGATTCAGATTCTGGCATAAAGAACTGACGCAAAGCTTACTGAAATCTGAAGTCTCCATTGTCTGGAATCTGAAATATTTCAAACGTTGGGTAACATCCACATATAGTTGCAAACTTCAGCAAGTACGACCAGGAATACATTTCAAGTGGAAAACCAGAGGCCAAAAACGAGTAATTGTTGGCAAGATGACTCCAATTTGAGGAGTTTAATAGGGATGAAAATCTCAATTGAATAAATCCTCACCCAAAATGCTCACTCCCAACCCTGGTGTACTTACTTGACAAAGAAATCTTGATCAACAAGTTCAGTTTTCACAACGATCATCCATACAAGAAAATGGAAAAAAAACTCGACCAACCAATAGTTGGTTGGTCAAAGGCATACCAACCCACTAAAGATATTATCTAAAAATTCTAGGTCAGTATCTAAATAAAATTGATCTATGGATTAGAGCAGTTTTTACGATTGGACCTCCTGGTGGTTCTGCAATAGGTCCAGAAGCATACTCAGATACTATACCATCCAATACACATCCATACGTCACCAAAATAAGAAAGAAAATGGATGGGATGAACTAATTAATATAATAATGAAACGTTAGCCAACAAAAGATAGTGCCGGTTACAACTAAGATGACTGAGATTCCAACTTTGCAGCTTTCATTCCACAACTAAAAGAGTCTTTTAATGGAGAGACAACGTTAAAAATGAAATGATCATTCAGTTCAAGCAAGATGTGAAAGTGCTCGAGCATAAAAGAAATCAGACTGCCCACAGCATAGACACCTTAGAAGATGCCACATATAAAGGAATTTAACTTAAAAATTCAACTCAGTAAAATATGCAGGCATCCAATACCTGGCACCCCGCGTAAAAGACTTTATGAGCTCTCGGATTAACACCACTGTCCTGTTTCTTGCAGTAACCATAACACCAATTTGCAATACTGAAATCTCACAAAGAAAAATGGAACTAAATCAGATATTTTAATTTATTTCAGGTTGTTTCCCATTTCATAATTAACGTATATACGAAAGACAAGAAATTTTTTACCACCTCTCGAGTGTAGCAGCAACTAATGAAGCAGACACAAACTTTGCACGAGCCAAATAACTAGAAAGATAAGAAACAGCACTCAGTCTGCAAGAAACAAATAAAACTCAGTAACTTGCAAATGAACCCAAAAAATGACTAGACCAACTCATGAGGAATCAAAGAGTGTCAAATCTTTAAATGAAGGTAGATAACTAGATCCAATAACAATAAACAAACATGTCAATCATTTTAGCCATAGAAGTATGTGAAACCATTATTTGTCTAGAGATGCAAGTAAGGGAGAAATCGTTGACAGATAGAATTACGTGCATGAACTGAAAACAGGAGCAATATGGGATCGTGTTTCATCCCCATATTTGGTCATATATGCAGGAAAAACATCAAGGGCATATTCCATATTAACATTATAAGTAAGAACATATTTACCATTCAAACAACATTTTCTGGAACTTGTTCAGTCTATTTTTTACAGTGCAGACTGAAGATACAAGTCTCCTTATTCAGACACGTGATAATTCTTGAATCATCTAAAACACAACCCCTATAATCTCATTGAAGAAATGGAAATACCAAAAAAATTCAACACAGTTTCACCATGTTTAAGAGCAAACATACAAGTATAATGTATCACAATCACATACATGAACCATGCTTCATTTACTATATTATATCAGGAGTAATAAACTGATTGATGAGGCTCCACGATATTTCGTGGCTTCACTTATCACCAGAAGACATTCTTATCTCATTTGAGTGGGTAAATGCAGAATCATCTTCAATTCAAAATAGAAATAAAAAATTATTAACTTCAGTTTTACAGTTACACACAATAAAGCCAATGAGCTCGGCACTTTTCACAAGTAGCCAAATATAGTAAAGAAGCAACTAAGTAAGCTCCACACGAAATTGATGCAGCATTTATAATATAATGCATAAAATGATTCCGGCCATTTAGTTTAAGAGAATGAAAACTACCGCATAATTCATACACAATGACACAATACGAAAAAAAGTAATAAAAAAAAGTATATGCTATATGTTAATTAAGAAGGAAACTTGATCTTTACCTCCTTTCAAGATGGATGCTATTCACAAAAATTTCCAACAGCGTGCTAGCAAAAATCTTTCCACAATTTTCAGGATCTAGCGAGCAAGCATAGAACATCACAAACTACAAAAGATGAGATCAAGTGTTAGTTATTAAATGATGAGATGACACAAACAGATAAGTATGTAGTGTCTATAAATAACACAATGAATAGAAGAAGAAAAAATGAAATGCATAAATAAATGGTGTGAGCACATTCATATTTTTACATGAGGCTATCAACGTGCCATTTACGGAGTATATACCTGGGCAAATTTTGATTTATATGCAGTCAAAACAGTTTTCTGAAATGACTGGAGGAGGGTTTCAAACACCTGAAGCACCATTCATCTTGATTAAGAAAGTCAGGACATCAAAGGA
This sequence comes from Fraxinus platypoda, assembly GCA_903798405.1. NCBI lineage: Eukaryota > Viridiplantae > Streptophyta > Magnoliopsida > Lamiales > Oleaceae > Fraxinus > Fraxinus platypoda. Next base: position 9,230 of record CAIGRT010091679.1, read on the forward strand.
ACAAATTAAGAAACCATAAATGAGAATGTTACGTGAATCAGACGGCCACTCTCACTACAGGATAAAAGGTGTTCAAACATTAGCACCATCAAGCTATCCAACTTTTCAGCAATTAAGTTTCCACCAAGAAACCTGTATGAAAGACTCCCTAGTGAGCTGAAAACACATATTTTTCTATTAGAAGAAGGATGATAGAAAATATAACAAAAGAGTATCTAGAAGATATCGACAATGGCATAATCAAATGAAAATCGGAGAACCACTCTGTAACTTAGTTTCATGTCCTGGCAAAACTTAAAGATTGTCTTGCTTCTGAAATTTCAGCAATCTGAAAGTTAAGTCGATTTCTTCAAATTACAAAAACTATGTTTGGGAAGTGTTTATCAACAGTTTGTTCAAGCTTTGTCTGATTTCTCAACAGGCTTTAAAATTGAGTTCAAGTTGAGCTGAGGCCAACATGTTGACAGCCTCTAAAGTATATTCAAATTCAAAAGTTAACTAACAAACCGATCTCAAATAAACTTTCACCAACAACATCGAGCCAACTTCAAGTACTTAGATTCATTTTTCAGTTCCCATGGGAAATTATACTTGTATTTGTATCCATGCTTCCTAGATTCCATTTTGGTTAGATTAAAATGAGTCATTCCTTAAGTGTTAAATAAAAAATACAGCAGTTAACACTAAAATTGAAGTTCTTCATTTCAGCACTCCATACTGAACTGATGAAGTACTTAATTCCTTGAAGAGTTCAGTGTTATCAATTAAAGGAGTAAAGCCTACTTAAAATTAATTTAAATTCTTAGGTGAGGTACATTGTTTTATAACTGCAATGTGCAGAGGCACACAATTTAATGGTTATGCTGCATGTGTATAGCTTTAATAGTAAATCAGCATTGTAATACAAAAACTATCTAAGAAGCTCATAATTTCGGATTTTCATTATGAGATACATACCCCATAGCTTACTGTTACCTATAGTCTGTCAATCCACTAGTTATGTTCAATCTTTCTCCCATTCTAATTTATTAATATCAAAATAAAATCAAGAGTACAGAACCCTTACTATATTGTAATTTGTAACAACCTTTCGTATATTGTAATGAAATCATTGCACTATTGACTCTTGGCCGGAACCATTGCTATACCACTGTATAAAAGCATGTACTTTGTACTGAAATTGCATATGCCAGAGGTCTGCAAATCAATTGTGCCAAACTAGCAAGATGAAAGTATCAAACTAACCAAGAGTGTAGACAACAATGTTAAGGCTACGTGGCAAATCAGCTATTCAAAGCTAGCGCAGATGACCGTGACAGACCATCAAATATACAAGGTGAAAGCTAATATTTCTAAAGTTACTTGAGTTCTCGAAAAGTAGTTTTCATTTATTTCAAGATACTATGCCCAGCCTCGGGCAGTTAAATGAACTTGATCAAATTGAAATGGAGCCAATCGCAACCAAATAGAAATCATTAGATACAACTATGCTGAGCCATAACTGGAGATAAATTCCAGCCACCTTAAGCTTCTTGCTCATTTATGAACACAACCGAAGTTTGCATGATTTCAATAACAACAGAAAGGAAGAAGAGAGCAATAAAAAGTGTAGGCATTCAGTTCAAGTTAAGAGGTTGTATGAAGTACAGTAGATTCATGAAAAGCACCTCATCGCCATCTTGTTGACCATGATAGTCAGGCTTCTCAAGATCTTCCAGTTCCATGTCAAAGATACCTTTACAGAAATCATACTGCAAAATGTCATCCCACGCAATTTCCACCTACAGGGAGACCAAGTTAAAGAAATTTAGACCATTCAGGGAAAGTTTCTATTCAATTACTAACTTAAGTGAGATTTCTAAAAGCTTACATCCAAATCTATTAGCCTATCCATTATTGCCAAAAGCATTGTGTTCCCAACAAGTTCATGCATTGCACCACTCTCCAATTTTAACATGTTCTCCACGTAAATCACAATGAACTGCATGAAGAAATGAGCAAAATATCAAACAAGTTTCTAACAAAAGATTAGAATTCAACATTGCTAATCAATTCTAATGCAACTTCGAAATATGATTTACTTCTCCCAGTTAAAGTAGTAATTAATGATAATATGTGTAGGGCTGTAAATGGATCGGATACATGGTATGAAAAAACCCTCAAAAGGCCCGCCTTGAGGCCCGCC
>CAIGRT010091693.1:507-13921 GCA_903798405.1 Fraxinus platypoda
GGATTAAACTGATGTGCCAGAAAATGGTTGCCCACCTGGGTGACCGACCCTCACAAGAGGGGGGGACGGACGTGGGACCCGCGTGTAATAAAAAATGAAAAAAAAAAAGTCCCCACCCCTCCCAATGTGTCTGTCATGTCCCTCCCTAGCACTGCAGCATCGTCCAAATAATAATAAGTAGACTCGGTCCTTTTATACGATTTTCGTCCATTTGAAATGATAATTTTATCTTTATTTAGATAATTAAAAAGGGTAAATTTTATCTAGGGTTCCAAATATTTTTAAAAAGTGCGATGGGTCCTAAACCTTTCAAATCAGACATATTCATCCTTTATCTTCTTCTTTTTTTTTTTTCTTCCCTCCCCAAATGAGGCTTGAAACTAGAAGAATTGGAAGATTTCCCCTTACCACTCTTACTCCTTTTCCTATTCAAAATAGTGAAATAATTGAAAGAACAAATATGGAAAAAAAAAAAAAAATTATCATCTTTCCCAAGACACCCCTCCTACCTTTCCTCTAACCCACCTCCACCCCTGCGTCCAAACCTGAAAAACAATAATTGTCTTGCTTTTCCTAATCTACAATTTATTAACAGGGCCTGCACCAGAATCATTTTTCATAGCTTCAAATTTCCCAAGTATAGGTATGATTTACAATAATTTCACTAGAAACGTTCACTTGAGTTTCAGAAAACTTGATTTAGATAAGCTCAACGTTGGATTTAATCATTTTGGAGCTGGTGAACCAGGTGGCTTGAATTTTATCACTCCCTGGGAAACTACAACAACATAGGGCCTGCTGGGGAGTTTTGGAGACAGGTTAAGAAATTTTTAAAGTGTCGATTTTGAACATTTATGAGGAATTTAATTCTAGGCAAGTTTTAGTAGCAGTTTTTAAAATCGCACAACTTATACTTGAGAGTTTATTATCAAACAGTTTCTTAAAGTTTTTAAAAGAATAAAATCATAAATATGCAGTATGTATAAACAACATGGAGTAAATATATATATGTCACTCCTTACATGTCAATGTGACTTTACATAATTTACTCAAATCATTTTTTTACTGCGCATGGACTAATTATTGTTGCTTTGAATAAGCTCTTACATGACAATTATTTTCTATTGAATTATAAGATGTAGAGGAAGCGTTTGGAGAGAATGATGAGGAATTTCTTTTCTTTTTGTTCAAACGACATTCCTTTTTAGGATAAATTTGGTAATATTAGTTTTAGACTACATTAATTTTTCGATGGGTTGAAAAATATAACCCAAATTAAACTACATTAATTTTTGAGGAAATTACATTCACACAGAGTTTTTACGTTTCCAATTCAAAAATAAGATTGGAAGATTTTTTGTTCAAAAATCAGATGATAATTATCTTTTAAATATTATTAATATTATAAAATTATATTTATCTACACACCTACCCCAAATCCACCCAACCCGTCTATCCCATCCCCAATTTTACACCCAAACCTTAATCATTTCTCTAACCCTTCTCTTTCCATCTTCTCTCTTTATACCTCTCTCTACACACCCATTCTCTCAATTTTCGGCGTTGGTCCGCTCCTCTTGTAGTGGCGCAACAACCATCGCGTGCAGCACAGCTGCAGGCAATATCGCTACATGTAGATCCACCATTGCTGCCCTTTTACTACCTCCAACTCGTCTCCATTCACTGTCATATCCCCTCCATTATCGTCGGCGACCCAACAGATCCGACATCGGTGCGGCGACTCAAAAGATCCGAACACCAACGTGAGGGAGTTTATGGAGGTGGAGGTGGAGATGGAGGCGGTAATAAAGGCTATTGTCGTCTTAAAGGACGTTATGGAGGTCGTCTTCATTGAATTTTGCGTTGCAATTTTACTTTGTCATCTGGTGGTGTTGCAGTTGCAAATTGTGATTGTTGGTTGTGTGTTATGGTGGTGGTTGGCGACGTTGCGCACGTTGTAAGTGCCTTTGTTGCAATGATCACTACGCTACTTGGGTAAAATCGTCGGAGCTTTTTGCGGTAGTTGGTGGTGTTGCTAGCGATCGCAGTGTTGGTGAGGTCGTGGTCGTGGTCCTGATCCTGATCCTGCTCGTGACGGTGACTGATAATGGATCTGAAGTTTTTGTGGTGTTTTGGTGGTGGTGGTCATGGCGGTGATTGTAGGTGGGGTGTCAATTATTTGTTTGTTTGTGACAAATAAATTGATTAATTTGTGGTCATGGCAGTAGTGTGGTGGTCGTGGCAGTGCAATAACATCGTAAGGTGGTGGCGATTTTCGTGAGGTTTTGGCAATCCTGAATATTTTTTGGGTGGTTTTTGTTGATTGTGTTTTCTATTGGTGGTGGTGGTGTCAGTGGTGGTTGCTGGTTATGGTCGCGGAGGTGGTCATCGCAGCATCAGTGCCAGTGGTGGTGCGGCTTTTGTTGTGGATTTGAATTTGTTGGTGTTTTTTAGGCGATGGTTTTTTTGGGTATTGTTGGTGCTGGTGGCGGTGGTTTTGAAGTTGAAAATGGTAGTTGTTGGGAGGTGGTGGTGCCATGGTAGATTGGGGTAGGTAATAAGATTAAGAGGGTTTGTGACCAATTATTTGAGATTATAACCATTAATTTGGGCATCCTATGACTAAAACATAACATGTGACCTAAAAATTTGAGTTGTGACTTATACAATTTGTGATCGATAAATAAATTGTGATCTATAATTTTTTTTATTTGAAATCGAGAAATAATTTTCGTCAATTAATTCAAGAACTTGTGACCAAATTGTATAGAATTGTGACATTCATATATTTATTTGTGACTTATAATTATTTTGATGTGTGACAGATAAATAAATTGTGACCTATAAAATTTTGATTTGTGGCCATGAAATAACTTGTAACATATAAAATTTGTAATTCGTGACCGAGAAATAATTTGTGACAAATAGTATAGAATTGTGACCTTAATATATTTAATTAATAAAATATATTTCCAATTAATTATTTTATAAATAAAATTTAATTAATATCTGATTTTTGAAATAATGAGCTTTGTTTCTTAATTTTGAAATTGGTCAAACTTAATCTGTTAAATTTGAAATTTTCCCTTACTTTTTTGTGGTTTTAAATCACCCAAAATCAGAGCCCAAAAAGCTAATAGGCGTTGATTTTTCCAACCTTTCATAAATGGTATCACTCAAAACTGTCAAAATCAATGGAAATCTAAAATGCTAATAAACACTGATTTTTCTAATCTTTTATAAACAGTTTCACCCAAGAAGGGTCAAATTCAATGGAAAAAATTGGCAAACTGCCCTTAATATTCTTGTACTCTAGGGAAAACCAATTTCAAGGCGTATTTTGTCAATGTGACGAAAATTTGCATCGACTTATCATTATACTCGTGCATATAATGAATGAACTCAAAAGGAACCTCATATTGCCACCACAGCTTCATCCTGGGTTGTGCAAGAATAAAAGTTAAGGCTATCATTCCCTTCTTGTGCTCATCGACTTGAACATTTAACTCTTTTGACTCTAGCATCTCAAGACTCAAAAGACATCTTCAAGATGGAACTCTTCTTAAAATGGTTTACTTCCTTAGCCATGTCCTCTTCAAGAGCTTTCACATCAGTAACCAAGAGATGACTCGCATGGACAAGATAATCATACATTATCAAAATTTGTCAAACACAAAGTAAGAGCAAAATGAAAATTGTTAGACAAGTTATGAACAAAAAAGGGGGAGATGAGAAGATTTGAAGAGAAGTTTTAGATAATCACCTATTTTTTTATTGGGTTTGTGACCCAAATTCGGCTGAGTTTTTTATTAGAAAAATATTGTTTCCTTTATTCCATGTGTTTTTTATACTATTTTCATCTTTAAGAATATTTTTAGCGTTTTGATATGTCCCCTGTATATAGTTGACTTTTCTATTTTATTACTAAAATTTAGAATTGTATAGGAACACAATATTGTTACAATTTTCTCTCTCCATTATAGTTTTGAATAAACTCTTCAAGTCCTTTGCCAAATTAAGTTCTTGTCCTTGTGTTCATCTTGTTGTTATATGATTAAACTTTATATCGTGCCGTATAATCTCGTTCTGCCCCCAACAAGTGATATCTTTGTATTTTGATTTGTTCGATGCTCATGTTCTTGATGGCAACTATGAAGTATAAAATTTCTCTTTTGGATTGCAGCACTAGATTCTCATTGTGGCAAGTGAAGATGTCTTTTGTACTCGCGCAGATGAATTTGGATGATGAGTTGTTAGAATTTGATAAGATACCCTCAATTTGATCGACGGAGGAGAAAAAACGTAAAGATCAAAAGACACTTTCACAAATTCATCTTCATCTTTAGAATAACATTCTTCAGAACATTTTGAAAGAGAAAACGATAGTTGAGTGCATTGAGGTTTGAGCAATTGTGCATGACTAAGAGTCTAACTAGGAAATTACACCTAAATCAGCGTTTGTATTCTCATCGCATGATAGAAGGCGGATCGTTGAAAGATCACCTGGCTGTTTTTAAGGAGATGTTGCTAATTTAGAAACTTTAAAGGTGAAGTATGATAAGAAGATTTGACCTTAAATCTTTTGTGTACGTTACCCACTTCGTTTACTTCGTTTAGATACACGATTTTATATAGTTGTGATACTCTCACCATTGAAGATGCGTATGATGCTTTATTTTCAAATGAGAAGATGAAACATCTGGTTGGATCTAAGACTAGAGATGGGGAAGGTCTTGTTGTTCATAGTGTTCACAAAAGGAACAAATTTCAATTATCAAGTTTGTTTTTATTGCAAGAAAAAAGAGCATATCAAGATGGATTGCAATAAGTTGCAGAATAAAGGAAATTTGGATTCAAATTAGAATAGAAAGCAATCAGAAACTACAGGTGAAGCCGATGTCGCAAAGAACTACTTGAGTGATGGAGATATATTGGCTATTTTTTATAGCGAGTCCAAACCAACGAGGATTGGGTTTTGGATATAGTTTGTGTTTTTCATATGTATCCCAATCGGGATTTGTTTTCAACATATGAAACAGTTTCGACAGGTCTCGTGGTCATGGCAAACAATGCACTTTGTCGGATAGCTGGTATTTGTAGAGTCAGAGACTTAAACTGATGGATGGGACAATTAGGACACTTGTTCAAGTTCGACATGTTTCAGATTTGAAGAATATTTTCATCTCGTTGAGTATTCTTGATTCAAAATGGTACAAGTTCTTTGGTGGAGGTGGAGCTTTTAGGGTTTGTAAAGATGTCTGTGTTGTCTTGGAAGGGTGGAAAAAGTCTCAGTTATACGTCTTGCACAGAATTCATGAAGAACAATCCATAAAAGTTTAGTATCGTGATGGATATTCAGTTTGGTACAGTACCGTTATGATTTGGTTTAGGGTACATGTTGAAGAATACAATCGAGTTCGGAGGATGTGAATAATGTCGCTTTACCACCACCGTGGTGCTATCGTATTTAATTGCTAGAAATAGACCCAATGAAGATAGTTACGGGGATGTTGATTTTGTTAAGCATGTTTTGAATATATTTGAAGGTGTTAAGTCAAGTAAGGGGCCTTCCACAAAAGCGTTTGGTGTTGATTCAGTTTCAGGGTAGGTTTCGGCCCTGGTTGGTAAATTTCAAATCATTTGTGATTTTTGCTAAACCTGGGGTACTCCTGTGGAGCAGTGCTTAGATTCATTTATCATAATTGGATATCGTGGAAGAGGTGGAGAATTCTTGGTTCGTTGGATAAATTAGTTTAGTTCTTGTTAAAGAGTTCAGTTCATTCTTTGCAGTTCTCGAGATGGAGAAATTTTGAAGTTTCGTTTGTTACAGTAAATTTTGTGTCAAGATGGAGATTGTTGGGTTTATGACCCAAATTCAGTTGGTCTTTTTTTTTTTTGAAAAATATTCTTTCATTTATTCCACGCGTTTTTTAAATTATTTCCATCTTCAAGAATATTGTTAGGGTTTTGATATGTCCCCTATATATAGTTGACTCTTCTTTACAACTATTTTATTACTGAAAGTTAGAATTGTATAAGAACACAATATTATTGTAATTTTCTCTCTCCGTTATAGTTGTTGAATAAAATATTCAATTCTTTTGTCAAATTAAATTCTTGTCTTTGTGTTCATCTTGTTATTGTGATCAATACTTCATATCACGTCGTATAACCTCGTTCCGTCCCCAACAGTTTTTATAAACAGTCAATGCCTTTTCTACATCACCAATCCTACGCCTATCTAAACCCCTAGTAGTGTGCTAGAGAATTCAATCCCACACACTCCAGCGTAGAACACTTACCCGCATGATCGCCCTTCATTTGACTCAAGCCATCACTCATGGACAAATCCAACTAGTTGCCCTCCTAGTATGGCTTCAAGGATTTTTCGTCACCTACTTTTCATTTGCCTTTCTCCACGACTTTCCTCTTATTAGTTTGCAAAGGGGGAAAGGACAACTCACATTAGCAGCTAGAGGTAATGAAACCAACACGAGGGCCAAGACAAACTCCATATTTGCATATGACATAATTTGCTAAATCATCATAGATGAAAGTAGTGGTGGGAAACGGGTCGAGCGGCTGAGCCGTCGATGGCCAAGATAAACTCCATATTTGCAAACGACAAAATTTGCTAAATCATCATAGATGAAAGTAGTAGGCGGCACGGGCTCGCCATTTACGAGCTGAGCCTGGTTCGTGGGCTCGTCCAAAACGGAAGGTATATCCTTTTTTTTTTAAGGTTTATCTTTATAAAAAAAAATTACGAGCTCGTGAGCCGAAGCTCGGCTCGGTCCACGAGCCACAAGCTCACAGAACGAGCCGAGCAGATCTTATAAACGAGCCACAAGCTTGGCTCGTGTGCATACGGGCCGAGTCGGCTAGGCCCATTGCAACCTCTAGATGAAAGGAAGTAATTGAAATGAAAAAATCATAAGATTTAGGTAAGAAAGACCTACCAGTAAGCTAACTGATCCCCACAGTTGGCATGTTCCTCTCGGTTAATATTCGACTTAATATAAGTGCAAAAGGTTTTAGTAGAGTCCATTGTTCTAATTGTATCTCGAGAAGATGGGTCATTTCAACACAGCATAGGAGATGTCTCCAATTACTGATAAAAAGTAATATACCTTTGACACGCCGAACAAAGAACACCCGCGACTTCCACTTGACATTGGAATTTCTATACTAGAGATTATATAGATAAATTCCATTAGAAGCTAGACATAAGTGTTGCATTGTTACTACAGTGGTGGTGAAACTCAAAAACACACCTAAAGAGCTCGAGGGCTCTATACTATTAGACTGGCACATGTAGAGGAAATATAACGCGTCTCCATGAATTAACATTTAGTTGACTAGGGATAAAGTGTAACTCACCGAAAATATAGACAAAGAGGGTGTGGAATGAGAATCTAAAACTCCAATCCATAAAGTCTTATATACGGCGTTAAGGTTTTCGAACTAGAAAGTTGTTATGTGGGAAGGGAAGCCCTATATACATGATCTTAAAAATGGTAAACTTTTCCGACATTTGGTTCAATTTCTTCAAAGAATTATACAGACTACACTATTTTAAAATATTAAGTGCTACCACCTTGCTCAGTGGGTCCTGTTTAATTTCAAGGTTCGGGTTTCAAAAACATCACAAATATCCTATCTTTAGAACCCGACCTATTCAGTAGACCATCCCCATGAGCCAATTGATCGACTTCCCCAAGGGACTGGTCGATCAACCACCTATCAATGCAGTCAGATCGATTGCTTGCTCCATGGGATATGTGACCAACCGTCCCCATGTGGAGGCAAGGTCAGTAAGGGCCTATTGTGCCTTTCAGTAAGGGCCTATTGTGCCTTTCCACCTATCGCAATCGAGTTTAGTTATGTTTTAACATTTGAAAGGAAGAGAGAGGTTTTGAAAAAATGAAAATCTAGGCGCTTATCAAGGTGATGATTGCAGTGTCATATGTTGGAATGCAGAAGTGGAATTATCCAGAAATTTATAAAATTCTATAATTTAATAACTAAAATCGTCTAGATGTTCACGTGCATGTTTTATAAGGAATAAATGATTCTTATGTCCATTTAATCTCTATTTATAAAGATAAAGATGTTCAAATTCATGTAGAATAATAATTTCAATATCAAATAGGAGTCTTAGCGCCCGTTTGGCCCCATTTTTTTCCATTAAATTACATTAATTTTCTCTCTCTCTTCATTTCAACCACACATTCATCAAATAAAATAATATTACACACAAATCTAAAACTTTTCATTACTTTTCTACCACGCATTCTCTCATTAATCACTATTCCAAAAAATTTCAACACCCCAAAATGGGGGCCAAACAGGGGCTTAATTAAAATTCGAGTATGAGTTTTAATTAAAATCCAAATCCAATTATTTTACATTTAATTACATGTGTAGTCCTAGAACTTCAATAACAATTATAATTAAGTTTACAACTTTTATAGTAATTACAAATAAGATAGTGCAACATAGTATTGGAAGCAGTAGGATGCTGCAGCCTGCACAATTCATTGCCTTGGTTCAATAATTATTTAACTGTACAGAATATTTTACACAATATGCATTATAGGCTTATAGCTTGTGTGCTTGTAGAGAGTAAGACGCAATTTATCCATTTTCAAATTTAAATGATTACTGATACACACGATAATTATTGGGCTCGAACTCGAGCTATTGGACACGACCTTGACCCAAGTCAATTGGGTTCAGATTGAGGTCGGGCCTTGTCTTGAGGTCGAGCCATGGGGCTCGACCTTGGTCCTACTAAATTGGGCTTATCTTGAGGTCGGGTCGTGTGTTGAGATCGGGTGTGGTGTTGACTCGCTCATCTTCGTGTCGTTACCGCACGTTTCCTAAGGGTACTAATCTTACCTAAATGTGAACCCCCAACTTATTATGAATCCAATTGTAACCCAAACATCTATGACAAGGACAGATACCATAGTTGGTTGAGTCCTTTTAGGACTCAATCTCCAACACTATAAGTACATAACACATCCTCATTACTCAGGTACGTTTTTTCAATAATATTCCAACATGTAATTTGTGGTTCCTCTCTCTGACTTAAGCATCGGAGGGGCGACGAGGACACACCTCGATGCCTTTGTTTCAGGTATTGAAGATCAGAGCACGCGAAGTTCAATCATCATGTTCGAGTTAATCCAGGTACGAATTTTTGGTAGCATCATTGGCGCCATCTATGGGAAACGCTACCAAAAGCCATGGTTAACACCCGTTCAGGACATCTTCCAGCAAGCTCATCCGCTCCTAACCAACCCCCGCCGGAGACTATCCGGGTCCCCAGGAGATATCATTAGGAGAACTACCACACCCGTCGGCAATAGTCGCTCCCGGATCATTGGAAGAACTCCGCCAGCAGGTAGCCATGCTTACTCAACTATTACAACAGAGAAGCACACCGCCAGTGCCGTCCCCGCAGAGTGGTCTTATGGCTGATGATCGGGCCCCCGGCCCAAGCCATGGTGAAGTCGGAGCCTCGGACGCACAGCATATCCCCGTGGGTTCCAGATCAATTACTATGGACTCGGCTGATCTTGCGCGGATCATCCAAGAGGGAATCACCGCTCGGATGCTCCAGAAGTCTCAGGCCACAACAAGATTCATCCCTAACACACCGTTTACCTCTGAAGTATTGTCATACCCCCTATCGGATCGATTTAAGTACCCTCGGGTGAAGGAGTATGATGGGACAACTGACCCCATCAACCATCTCAACATATACACGGACAAAAGCAAATACTGTGACTTTCATAGAGATCATGGACACACGATCGAAGGGTGCTTCGCTCTGAAGCATGAGATCGAGGCTCTCATCAAGAGGGGTTTTTTGGGCACATACGTCAGTCAAGACAAGCATCAATGAAACAACCAGAATAAGGGTAAGACTCCTAAAGATGGGGGAGATAAACAACCAACCGCAGAGACTATTAACATCATTGTTGGAGGAACGGCCTCGGGAGGGGACTCCAACAGCTGGCGTAAGCAGTAAGTCAAGCAATACCACTCGATCTCAAGCTTGGATCTCGGTGATGTGGGAGACATCACCTTCGGGTCAAAGGACTTAGAGGGCGTGTCTTTCTCTCATGATGATGCCTTGGTGATATCAGCGATCATTGCTAATTTTGAGGTAATGAGAATTCTGGTGGATAATGGAAGCGCGGCTAACGTACTATCACATGAGGCTTTCATTCGGACGGGTATATCAATTGAACAGCTCAAGCCGGTAAAAACCTCCCTTCAAGGTTTCGGAGGTGGTGTCATTATTCTGGAAGGCATTGTTGGCTTGCCTCTCACCTTGGGATCAGAAAGAATTTAGGTCACGCATATCACAACATTTCAAGTAGTTCATGCTCCTATGGCCTACAATGCCATACTTGGAAGGCTTCTGCTGAACAAAATCAAGGCAATTGTTTCAACTTTTCATCTGGCAATGAAGTTTCCTACTAGCAAGGAGGTCGGTGTAGTCCGAGGAAGCCAAATAGTGCTATGTTACCAGCGTTCATAAGATCAAGGCTGACGTCATGCAACTCTCTGAGGTCGAGCTCGACCTCGAACATCGTGGGAGGCTCGCCCCAGTAGAAGAGATGGATGAGGTTGAGATCAAGCCTGGAAGAAAAGTTACAATTGGTCGAGATCTTGACGCTACAACCACGGCCCAACTTGTTAGCTGCCTAACCCGCAACATGGATGTATTTGCTTGGAACGTCGAAGATATGCCTGGGATAGAACCCGAGGTTGCAGTGCATAGACTTAACATAACCCCAGGTGCGAAACCAATAAAGCAGAGAAGGAGACAGTTTACGCTCGAGCGGCGGGAAGTCATAAGAGAAGAAATTTCCAAGCTCATCAATGCGAAGTTCATTCGAGAAGTCCAGTATCCCGATTGGCTTGCCAACGTTGTTCTTGTAAAGAAAGCCAATGGGAAGTGGATAGTCTAGATTGACTACACGGATCTGAACAAAGCATGCATTAAGGATAGCTATCCCCTACCTCGAATTGATAATTTTGTGGACAACACTTCAGGCCATAAATTATACAGTTTTCTGGACGCATTCTCGGGGTACCATCAAACAAGGTTATGCCATTCGGTTGAAGAATGCAAGAGCTACATATCAAAGGCTTGTCAATAAGGTCTTTGCTCACTTGATAGGTAAGAACATCGAGGCCTACGTGGACGACATGGTCATCAAGAGCAGGCAAGTGGACGGTCATATCTCGAACTTTGAAGAGGTCTTCGCTACCCTACGAAAATACAAGATGAACCTAAACCCTACGAAGTGTGCATTTGGAGTAGCCTCTGGCAAGTTTTTGGGGTTCATGATCACACACAAAGGAATGGAGGCCAACCCAGACAAGATCCAAGCCATAATATCTATGGAAGTACCGACATGTAAGAAGGACATTCAGAAATTTGCAGGTCGAGTCGTAGCCTTGAATAGATTTGTATTCCGAGTAGCAGACAAGTGCCTCCCTTTTTTCAAAATCCTAAGGAGTAACCGGAACTTCAATTGGAATGAGGAATGCAATGTTGCCTTTCAAGAGCTGAAGCAGACACTATCAACGCTACCAGTCTTCACCAAACCAGAACTGGGCGACACATTGTTATTATACCTGGCCGTTTCGGAGAACGCGATAAGTGGAGTGTTGGTAAAGGAAGTGGGAAAGATCCAATGACCTATTTACTACGTAAGCAAAGTGCTTCTCGACGCAGAGACTCGATACACATTGGCGGAACAGCTTGCACTTGCGTTGGTTACGGTCGCCAGGAAGCTACGTCAATATTTTCAATCTCACCCAGTCGATGTGCTCACCGATCAACCACTCAGACACATACTTCAGAAACCAGATATCTCGGGAAGACTACTGAAATGGGAGATTGAACTAGGCGAGTTTGATATAGAGTTCAAACCACGACCCGCCATTAAGGCGCAGGCCTTAGCTGACTTCATTGCAGAACTCACCCCTAGGTCTCGGGGGGCCACAGGACACTGACTAGACCATGACCTCGAAAACTTAGGAAATCTTCGTAGATGGAGCATCGAACAGTTCGGGATCGGGTGTCGGGGTCATCATCACTAACCTTAACAAGGCTATCGAGATCCAATGCGCGTTCAGGTTTGAATTTGAAGCCACCAACAATAAAGCAGAGTATGAGGTTGTCATCCTAGCTCTAGAACTGACGTACAACCTTAAACTCGAGCATATCAAAGTTTTTAGTGACTCGCAGTTTGTGGTTGGCCAAATTGATGGAACTTTCGAGAGAAAAGATGAGAAGATGAGCCTGTATTATCTAAAGGTGCATGACATTGGGAAACGATTCAAGAGCTGTAAGATCATCAAGGTCGCTAGAACTGATGATGTGAAAGTCGACGCGCTGTCTAGACTTATGTTCATGGGGATAAATGGACTAGACCGAATAGTGCACATCAAGATGGTGACAGAACCTAGCATAAATCAGAAGCCAAGCGTTATGGACATAGATCATGAGCCATCTTGGATAGATCCGATATTAGAATACTTAACGTCGGGAGCCTACCATCTGACCCTCAGGAAGCAAGAAGCATCAAGACCAGAGCTTCAAGATATTGCATTATTAGAAGTATCTTATTCCGCATGAGCTTTACTCTACCCTACCTCAGATGCCTCAAACCCTCTGGGTCCCTCCAAGCCTTAGCAGAAGTTCACGAAGGTATTTGTGGAAATCATCAAGGAGCTCGTACGCTCGCTTACAAGCTCATCAGATATGGATATTATTGGCCAAGCATGAAGAAGGATGCGTCGGACTATGTAAAGAAGTGTGACAAGTGCCAGAGGTTCGGCAATATGATACACACTCCCCTGAAGAGCTAACTTCCATCCCTTATGCTGCCCCTTTTGAGCAATGGGAAGTGGACATCCTTGGACCATTTCCTTTGGCAAAGGGTCAAGTGAAATTCATTGCCGTAGTGGTGGAGTGCTTCACTAAGTGGGTAGAAGTTGAGCCCTTGGCAACAATTTCATAACCAAAGCTCATATCATTCGTATGGAAGTCCGTTGTGTGTAGGTTCGGAAGGCAATTTGATAATTCACAGTTCAGAAACTTTTGTTCGAACCTCGGGATTGACCACCGCCTGACATCGGTCTCACACCCTCAGAGTAACGATCTCGCAGAAGTAACTAACTGGATTATACTACAAGACCTTCAAACAAGGATTGGTGACTCTAAGGGGAGTTGGCTGGTGTGCTGTCGTAGGCACCCAAAAATAGTCGTTAAACCTCTAAAACTAATGTAGTAGTGGAAGTAAGGGTCGATCCCACGAAGAGTGTGTAATTCAATATTTATGCTTCGTACAATGAATGTGGGGTTTTTATATGCAAACAATTG
>CAIGRT010091703.1:0-19741 GCA_903798405.1 Fraxinus platypoda
AAAAAAACGCTTCAGTACCCGTTTATGTTTTTTCAAACTATGCATAAAGCCATTTGGCTCGGCTCGGCTCGGCTTATGAACAGTAACTTGAAAACTCACTCTTTTATGTACGTAGGAGACAAATTAAGAAATCTTCCAGTGTAAACATAGAAATTATCAATACTAGTATTAGCACTGGAAGGTACAAGAAAATTGTGCAAGCCTAGGCACCAAATGCTACTTAAGAGAGCAAATTGGGCAGACTCGCTTAAAAAAATTGATAGTACGACAGGGGATCATGTTATTGTTTAATAGTATTGCTGATCTTTAATAGGTCAAGCTAGAAACTCAGAAAATTCTTTGATGTGCAAACCTATGCAACAACCAAACAAATTCCTATGAAGATGTGAAGATATTAAAGTAAATAGTAGACAATACAGAAAACTAAACTAGTTGTAATTATACTTTAGAAATAGGAACATATATACTCAACAATGTGCGTACGTACCACCAGCATCACTTATGATAACTTTAATGATTCCAAAGGCAAAAGAAACCCAGCAACACGTTTAGCATACCAGAAACTCTTAAGCAAGGATAATGGCATTAATATGAAATATTTTATGGACAAGCATGCATGTGCTTTTGCTGCACATTAAATTTTATATCAAGTATCAATTATGTCTGTGTGTGTGAACGTTGAATTAAACTAGCATAAAACTAATCGTCTAATCAACAATCGATTGTGAAAGAAATCAGAATCTGAATGCACATCATCACCAACCTGATAATTCCGGAACCATATGTGGTCATCAGCAATTGAGAAAACAAATACATGATCGTGGTAAGGTTTAGATTTTCTGTGGTCCTTCGGAGTGCCAAATATCTGAAGAGGAAAATAAAGAACGCAAAATTTTAGAAGATAATTCAGCTATGACATAATGAACCTCTGAGCAACAGGTAAACATACTGAGCAACCAATGATAAAAAAGTAAGCAACCTATCGAATATTCGAATGGACCACAAGTACTATCCACCACTCATTTCTTTCTATTTATAAATTAAACCTTTTATAAATTCTTCCCAAACGGAGGCTAAGATAACAATCTTTTAATTTTAATATGATCTGAAAAGATAGTACCATGAACAATTCAAGTAACAATTATCTAGTTATATTCCTCTGAGTGTCTAATTTTTACATATAAACTTTCCAGCATATAAGTGAGAAGCTAATAAGAGTAATATAAAGTGCTTTATAGGAGAAAACAGTGCAAAGAATAGTGCTTTGAATAGTGGGAGGTCATACCTGTGTGATCATTTCCTTCAACAACTGCCAGTGGGGTTTCTTATCAAAATTAGATGAAAATGTCAGAACAGGACGAGAACCCATCAGATGATTTCCAGTAAGCTTTAATTCCTCCATCGTGTGGACTTAGAACAAGAATAATATTTCAACAATTAACATAGCAAAAGAATTTATGGCTGTGTTGTTAAATCAGAAGAACTATGAATACAGGATTCAATACGGAGCTACATATCAGCGGCATTAATTATCTTTAACACCCAATACCTGCATTGACTAAAAACTTGACAGATGGTCCATTGGGGCACTTGGCCATCCATAGATAGAGGTCTTTACCTTTCCTACACTGAAATGAAAAGGAGAAACTGCATGTGAGCCCATGACAAGGAAGATATGGCTAACCAGAAATTCATTCTATATAATCACCAAAGAGAATTGGAAATGAGCAAGTTAAATATTCACAAAAAATTATGACACAAGCCAAACCCCAATAGAAAATACAAATTTCAAGATCCATTGATTCAATGTACATTGAATAATTAAAAGGGAATCAAATTGACACATCAAATTACAAAATTACCTCAAAAAACAAACAAGAGGAGCAGCTCTTGAGCTCGACTAGCTCATTCAAAGTCGCACCTTTGCTTTCTTTGGACTCAACCTTGTTATCTTTCTTACAGTGTGGTAAAAGGCCTACCAAGTTCAACATCAAATGCCTATACCTACAATCCCAGCCAAAGAAAAAAAATAGAAATCATAAACATAAATTAGGTAATAAAATTCCTAAAGCAGGAATGCAATAAATTTTGCATCGTATGCAAAAATTGAGGACACAAGAAAAATTGAACCTGAAACTAATACGTCGGGAACAAGTGACCAAAACTTTCTCTTTATTTCTAAATCCCAGAGAACTATTTTGGCTCTTATCATCTTCACCATTGTTTTTCCATCCCAGGAGTGTTCTTTTGGGCCTTTCTTCCGCAGTTTCATCTTTCTTTACATTGGCCGCAGCCTCGGTTTCATTGTGTTTTCGCTTCTTTCCCATTGAAATCTATAACAAAACAATAAAAAGTACAATTATAAGAAAAACCCAGTTCAAAATCACAATAAATCTGAGAATTTAGTTGTATGGGAAAGAGAGGAGTTTTTTTTTTTTTTTTTTTTACCTGATTGGAGAATAGAGAATGACGAAGAAACCAGAAACTGAAAGAATCGAAGTCTAAACCCTAAACCCTGAATGATTGGGCCTCGTCGATGGGCTTCATATTAGGTACCATGTGTGAATATTTCCCTTTCACATCTATATTCATACTATCACAATTTTTGTGAGGGTAATTAGCCCAAAACCTTTTTATCTTTCAATATTATCGTGTAAAACGTTATTACTTTTTATTTTTTGATATTTTCATTCTTATTTTCACTTTTTATTGTGAAAATCATCATTTTTATCTATCTTCTCAATTAAAAGTTATGAAATGATAAATATATCATCCTATTAAATAAAACAAAAAGAAAAGAAAAAATAAAGAAGTAATAGCAATCATAATTCCAAATTTTCAAAAGATTACAAATGAGTCACGAATATATAATTAAAAATCAAACTAAAAACTCCGTCCAATCTCCACCTTTGAATCCCAAAAACTCCGACCAACCATCACCCAAACTGTCGGAATTTCATACCATTTGACAGCCCTCACTCCTTTTTACACATACCACCCAGCCATAATCCAAACACCACCAGATTTGACAGGAGTCGATGGCCAAAATCAGCAACTTGTCAGCACAAAAATTGACTACACCTTCTCCGTTGAGATCCATGCCCTTTTCTATCATACCGATCGACTATACTCATCAGGGCGCTCTTATTCATGGTTTTGCAACATCAACAAATCCACAAAATTAAAATTTACGGTCTCATTTTTCGTATCAAGCGAAAACACAACTTTCAGTTGCGATTTTCGACGCTGGTGGTGGGACTCATGATCGCGAACCACCCATTTCGGCATCACCTAATCACAACGCATCAATTCCACCCATGGGTCTTCAACAATTTAGACTACATATGACAGATTGAACAAGGATTGCTTGTCGATTCCGACCAAATCCTATGGCGTTAAAGTTGGTGGCTGGGTGGTATATGTAGAAGGGAGTGGTGGCTGTCCAATGGTATGGAGCATTGGAGGTTCAGTGATTTGGGTGGTTGTTGGCCGGATATTTTAGGATTCAAAGGTGGTGGCTGCCCAAAGTTTTTATCCTTTTTTAAGTTTTGATTTTTTATCATATCTTTGTGACTCATTTGTAATTTTTTAAAAATTTGGGATTGTAATTGCAATTAGTTCTTTTCTTTTTATTTTATTTAAATAATATAGTATATTCGTCATTTCACAGCTTTTAATTGAGAAAATTAATGAAAATGATGATTTATGCAATAAAATGTGGAAACAATGATGAAAATGTCAAAAAATAAAAGGTAATTACGTTTTACACAGTAATAGTGAAAGGTATAGATATTTTTGTACTAATTACCCTTTTTTTATACGTGCACCACCTTTTAATTATAATGAAAGTCCATAATTTACTTATTTTAACACAAACGTTCTCAAATTTTATCATATCTTTGGATCATGATTGACGTGTATCACATTTTAATTATAATGAAGGTCTATAATTTACTTTTTTTTGAACATATCAAAAACATTCATAAAATACAAGAGGCAAACTTGTTTTTCATGTCATCCTAACGATTTATTTGGACGAAAATCATTATAAAAGATATGACGTGTGAATTAATAGAAAGTCGAGATAAGAAGAGACGAAAAAGTTAGGAGCACAAGTGTTAATATGAACAAAACTAAGGGATATTTATGGCAATTAAAATGATGGTATGTTTGATTACTTCTACTTGCTTAAGCCGGTGTGCTCGAAGAATCTTTTCACTTTTCCACCCCCCGCCCCCCGTCACCGCACGTTCCACCGCTAATACACGCAGAATCTCTCTATACACGAAGTACAAGAGAATGGCAGACCGTTTCTTCCCCAACGACATGCCAGATTTTGTTCGAGAAACTCCGGTGAAAGAATCAGCAGTTGGGTCTTCTGAAGTACCCAAAGACTCACTTACTAGGCTTCTTCACCTTCCTTACAAAACCCTGTCTGAAGGGCTCAAGAAAGAAGCTTTGGACCTCAAAGAAACTGTACCTTTGTTTCCCCTTTTAATCATTTTTCCAAATGCCTTGCTCTGAATTATAAAACACAAATTTATGTGTTGGATTTTTTTGGTTTGCTTCAGATAGTCAAGGAGACATGGGGAGGAAGAGGAAAGCGTGTGAGTGACTATACACTGTATACTGGAGCTCTTGGGACTGCTTTATTATTGTTTAAAGCTTACCAAGTTACTAAAAACCAGAATGATCTTGCTCGATGCTCTGAGATTATTAGAGCCTGTCGCTCTGCTTCCCAAGGCTCTGGGTATATTCAATTCTTTCTCTCGCACCCCCCCCCCCCAAAAAATCTCTCCACGTGTATCTCAATATGATTCTTGATATATATAAAACCGTTTATAAACTGGTGGTAGTGCTTCAAATTTGCTAAAGTGGGTTTTCTTGTGCATAATTGGATTTAATAGAGTGGGGTGTATATGCGGATTTGATCCTGTTTTGGCAGTCTTCGAGATTGATGGGCTTTGGATTATTTATAAAACTGTCTTGATAGTTTCATATTTGATCATTTTATTTATGGGATGCATATGAAATGGCTAAAATCAAAGGAACTTTGTTATCTAGATGCTGTGTAATGCAAAGGACAGAAGGAAGGATTTATTATTTTTCTGTTTGCTTCATTCTCGTTGTAAAAGGATCAGCTTATGGAGGTTGGAGGGTGGAAGTTCTTGGTTGCTAGTCCAGTGAGGGGTTGTACACAGCAGCACCCATTTTTAAGTCAAACATAGCAAACCTACCTTCTTAAACCAGTGGCTCAATGTTATTTGACTTTTGTTTTTGGAAGTGCAGGCGTGTCACTTTCATATGTGGGGAAGCAGGTGTATGCGCTCTTGGTGCTGTAGTTGCAAAGCACGCTGGTGATGAACAATTGTGTGACCAATATTTAACCCAATTCAAAGAGGTATTTAGTGATGCAACAACACCTATTTGCTTCCATTCCCCCATCACAACTGCTGCTCTTTCACCTTGCATATATTCATTTTTGTTTGAATAAGTGTGTTGACTTGCTATTTTTCAAATTTAAATGAAGATCAAGCATCCGAAGAATCTTCCAAATGAACTGTTGTATGGGAGAGCAGGGTTCTTGTGGGCATGTTCTTTCTTAAACAAAAATATTGGCAAAGACACAATATCTACTGCACGAATGGTAAGTCATATTCTACTGTGTCCTTTTGGCTTTGTCATGCAAGCTTAAGATAGGCATAGGTTGATTGGATTAAAAATTATGCAGCGGTCTGTTGTTGATGACATCATAAAGTCTGGTCGACAATTAGCAAAAGGAAGATGTCCATTGATGTATGAATGGCATGGGAAAAAATACTGGGGAGCTGCCCATGGGCTAGCTGGGATTATGTATGTTTTAATGGACATGGATCTGAAACCAGATGAGCTGGAGGATGTCAAGGGCACCCTATGTTACATGATTAAAAATCGGTTTCCCAGTGGAAACTATCCTTCAAGTGAAGGAAGTGATTCGGACCGTCTTGTGCATTGGTGCCATGGTGCTCCTGGTGTTGCACTCACCCTTGTGAAAGCAGCTGAGGTAATTATTGTTGTCGTCTATTGCTTTGAATGCAAATTCCATGCCCCTAGGAGGGGAAAGTTAAAAAGTAAAGACTGCAATAAATGATTCCGTCGTAAGAGCTTGCAGGATATATAAGCACCCTCAACATAACTCCAATGTGAATGCAGTAATTATTCTTTTTCTACTTGCTAATTCAATTATTACAGAACAGTTCTAAAAATGGAATGATGAGCTGGAGTGTATCCTAGGTTGTTTAATTTATTTAGTACTTGTTTTTTCTTTTCTCATTAGGGGTATGCAAGACTGGTAGCCAGGGTATGGGGTGCTTGTCTAGTCTCAATGTAGATGTGATTGTATGAGCCCATGCTGAATCTTTTCAAGTGAAATGTTTAAGTGCACAGGAATTCATTTTTATGCTTTTAAACAGCAACATTTGAAAATCATAACTCATCTTTACTGTCCTTTTTCTTGAAGCAAAATATTCTGGAAAGTTGAAAAGGTTTTCCTCAAAATTATTTCTTCAATATTATTAGGTTTTTGGCAGCAAAGAGTTCCTACAAGCAGCTATTGATGCAGGAGAGGTGGTTTGGAATCGAGGCCTACTTAAACGAGTTGGAATTTGTCACGGCATCAGTGGAAATACCAATGTATTTCTTTCTCTGTACCGATTGACAGGAAACTTGAAGTTCTTGTATAGGGCCAAAGCATTTGCTTGCTTTCTGCATGACAAGGCTCAAATTCTCATATCAGAGGGCATTATGCATGGAGGTGATTGCCCATATTCACTGTTTGAAGGCATTGGAGGAATGGCCTATCTGTTTCTGGATATGAATGAACCATCTGAGGCTAGGTTTCCGGCATATGAACTGTAGTTTTCTTTGTACAAAGAATAAATAGTAGATGGTTGTACTTATGTACTAGAGCCTTTCCTTTTAGTCAGTAAGTAGAAGTTTGTATAGAAAGTACTAATGTCTTCATAGTTGACAAATTCTTGAGGTAATAAATAGTAGATGGTTGCACTTATGTACTAGAGCCTCTCTTTTTAGTCAGTAAGAAGTTTGTATAGAAAGTACTAATGTCTTTAACCTTGATGGATTGCTCAATTGGTCAGCCTTGGATTTGCTCCCCAATGGTCACCAGTTTGAATCCGTCAGAGTCATTGAGGTGAGTACCAGGTCGTAAACTTCAGAACCTCGTGGGATTAGTCGAGGTGCGCATAAGCTAGCTAGGACATCCACGGTTATCCAAAAAAAAAAAAAGTACTACTGTCTTCATAGTTGACAAATTCTTAAGGTTTTATGTTCTCGTTGAAGTTTACTTCCCCTTGGCAATGCAGCAGGTAATGCAGAAGGTAACATTGTAACTGAAGAAAAAACGAATGCCTGGAGAATGTTTGAAAATCATAACCGGCAAATAGCATAGTTTATCAGTTGTTTTTAGGAACCACATTCAGTCGAGCTCATATATGTTTTTTACCCACAAATGTTATCCATGTCTAACAGTCTAGGTAAGATAAATAGATTGATTTTATTATAAATTCTTACTCGAATTTGACAAGTCAAACATTTTTACAACTACAAGCGTCTCAATCAAAAATCAGGCCTCATGGAACTGGAGCTTCGTCCGCCTTGGCAAAGATTAGTCTAAACGATGATCAAGGCTGAATTTTAAGCCAAATCAACAAGTTTCTCACTGAGTTCCCATATTTTACGGGCTTTCTCTGTATCACTGGCTTCTGGAGACAATTGGTTCTCAAATGATGCCGATGCCTTGTTCCAGCTCCAGTAGACACCAGACTTTGTTAGGCTTGGATCACTTACAACCTGTGCGAAAAACAATTAATGAGTATATGTTGGACATAATTACAAATATCTTCACATGAATTACATCTGTTCTTGTTCGTATTTGCATCTTCTGTTTCATACCTGTGCAAGTCTCTTTCCAGCTTCTTCCTCTGAGACGAAGCCCTTGGTGATGAACTTCTGGAATGGAGGGAAAAGGAGACGGAACAAGGGGATGTGCTCTCTAAACAGGCCCGTTGTTGCAATACAGCCGGGGTACAGGGACGAAAATGTGATCCCAGTATCCTCATGGTAGCGACGGTGAAATTCTTGCATTGTGAGCATATTGCAGACCTTGCTATCCTTGTATGCCTTGGCACCGTCAAAGTCTCCACCATCAATCATAGCCGAGCTATTTAACTCGTTCAGTCCTCCGGCAAGACCCCTCAAGTCGCCAAGGTTGGCCTTTGGAGGTACGTTCCCGGCCAATGTATTTGTATTTCCTGAAATATATTGAGAGTAGCAAAGCCAAATTTAGTTCTAGTCACAGTTTAAAGAATGTGGTCCAGTTGAATAGAAGCCATCTATTCATTTATGAAACCAGTCATTAAATTTAGTGCAGTGTTCGGCATTTTGAGATGATCTTGTTTGTGTGTAATTATTTCTCCTACCTGTAATTGAACCGACGATTATCAGTCTCTTTGAAGGGTAATCAGACTGCTGCATGTCATCAAGCAGCAATCTTGAAAGAAGGAAGTGGCCTAGATGGTTAGTCCCAACACTAAGCTCGAATCCATCAGCTGTAAAAGAAGCCTGTTTAGCAGTTGGTTGATAAACAGCTGCATTGCAGACTAGGACATCAAGAGGTCGCCCGGATCGCTTGAAGTTATCCACAAACTGCCTGACACTGTCGAGAGATGCAAGATCCAAATGCATAATGGTGTAACTTTCCTTGGCCATGCCAGCCGACTTTGCGGCTTTCTCAGCCTTCAGGAAGTCTCTGCAGGCCATAATTACATGCCATTTGCCTGTTTCAGCCAGAGCTTTAGCTGTGGCTAGACCTAAGCCAGATGAGGCACCAGTGATCACTACATTGCCCTTTCTCATAGTTTTCTTCCCTTGAACCGTGTCAGAATTGATGGCTGGAGTTGTAACCACTGCCTGAGCCCTGACCGCCACAGATGACTTTCTTGCACCGAATTCTCTCTGCAAAAGCTCCAATCAGCCGATTCTTAAGATATTCGTGAATATTTGAAATTCGTTCGTCTGTGAAAAGTATAAAACGATGGAATATGTACCTTGCTCTTCAATACAAAGGAACTAAAGTCAGTTTTGGCATGGTCTGCAAGTGAAACTCCAAAGAGGCCTGAATTAACAGATGCACCGCTTTTTCCCTGCTAAAAGCACAGCATTCAGTCAAGAAACAACCGCATAGCGTGCTATTTACTAATGTTAAAAAAATATAAAAGGCAATACTGAACATGGGAAACAAACCTCTTTTTGAATGGAGAATGCTGAAGGAACCAAAGTAGCAGCCTGTAGAGCCATTGATAAACACAGATGTCAGTCGGGTTTTTCTTAAAAAGACCTCTGAACTTGGTAGAATACTCTTCGATTTAGCCTGGAGCTTTCGAAACTTGTGGTGTTGTATATATATACTAGGAAGTTGGCAGATATTTGACAAAATTGACAGCCCTTTTGGATATGAAATCACAACATGGATAAGATAACTCTGTGTGGAAGTACATGCCACCTCAACTCAAAGGAACCAATGAGGTTTCGTAGTTAGGATTTCCTTTTGATGCATTTATTATCATTTTAAGTAGAACCAACAGTGAGTGGGGTAGACATGGATATTTAGGTTCATTCCCCAAAGCAAGATATGGGCCCAGAGATGGGAAATTTGTAAAGGATAATGTTAGGTGTGGACATTGCAGGGATTGTGTTACAACTCTCCCAGAATTTGGCACTTAGTCTCTCTGCCTGTAGATATGTGTGTGTGCTAGTAATTTTACTCGACTTTGACGATAATTGAACACGAATGCATAACTTGCAACATAAAAATGGAAAGCATTATTTTCCAATAAACAGTAATAAAGAATTAATATGTAAACAAAAATGAAAAATATTTCAACAACAAATCTTTTTGTTGTGAACAATATCGAATCACAAAATCTTGTTACAGAGGATTGTACACTTTCAAGTTTTTAACTTACCTAGAACATGAATTTGAAATGCCAGCCTATTACAGAAACTACTACTTCAATTTCCATGCCCAGTTTTATGTATACACTGCCAGGATAAAATTAAATGAATTGCTAAAGAATTTTGTTTATATTATCATGCTTGTAACTCTACAATTGCCGATTACAGAAAATCAATCGGTTTCTGGGTAACATCTCCTTCACTTTTTTTTTGTTTTTCGGTCCTTTTCAATTCTGATAAATCTACCTTTTCTCAATGCCAAGTTAGGAAGGTTCCTCAACTGAGTCCCAATCCAACCGGCACAAGCACAAGAAACAAAGAAAACTCACTTATATTACACATTCTCACCGGATATCTGTACAGATTTCATCTCCTTCAGCCTTAAATCCGAACTGGCAATCCAAAATTCTGGAAAGTCCTGATTTCACCCCTAAGGCCTGCAGTTACAATGACCATACCCCAGGCTGACCTGTTTTGGATAAGCCCATTGGAGAAATCGACACTAACACGAGGACTGCGGTTCTTACAAGCAGAAAGAAGCCTTTCCTCCGGCCATGTTACTATTCTATCAAAGAGGCAGCTGTTTGTAGCACTAGAAATAATCCTGTTCAGTGGACTACCACTGCTCCTAGATAACAACGGGGAGCTCTCGTTACTGTTAGTCTCTTCGACTGGTGCGGGTGGACGGTTGTCGGTGGAAACCTCATCAAAATGACCATTTTGCCCTCCAGAACAAGTATCTTGAAATCCCCAGGTGTTGGAAATACCAGGCCAGGGGATTGCCACCGATACATCTTGACAGTGAAAATGCTCATAAGACTGGGTCACAGTAACGCCTTTGCTTCTATTTGGTCGCGATTCACCTTCATGCTTCCAGATGTAAACAGAAGAATCATCGCTGGCACATATTACATATCTTCCATTAGCCATAATGGAGGCTGAGATTTGGCTGTTTGTGTTGTGAAACCCTGTCAGAGATTCAACAAAGATCTGTTGTTGGCTACAAGTGTTGAAAATCTTCAAATTAAACACAAATGTTCCAATGTCAGTGTAGAAAAAGAAGTATCACTATCATTATTTTATCGTGTAGTACCATCCACAAATCATGGATTAATTTATCAAAAAACTGATTACCCTCACTCTGCCCCAAATCCAAGAACGACTGAATAAATCTAGCAAAATGGAGAGAGTTCATACTGCCAAACAAAACCCCCAAACTCACCCTCAAATATTAAAAAAAAAGGCGGGGGGCGGGGGGGTTTCCATAATTAGAGTGAGGGTGTTTGACAACCATTTTTTGGATAATAGAACTTTTGGAATAGTGATTGATGGGAGAATGTGTTGTGAAAAAGTTATGAAAAATTTTAGATTTGTGTGTAATATTATTTTATTGGAAGAATGTGTGATTAAAATGAAGAAAGAGAAAAAAAATGAGAATGGGTGCTAAACAGGGGCTAAATAAAATTTAATGATTCATTAGTTTCCATTCACATGAGAGAATTATGAGCAAGGAACTAAAAGGGTTTCTCAACTCTCAGGCAAGGTATCTAAATAAGAAAAGGGGGTTTCCATTAAAGCTTTCTGCTGCAATCATGATACATATAAAAAGTTCTTATCCCACTCTATTCAACTCCAAGAGCTACTTCAACTAATGAATATTTTATCCATAAAAAATTTATTCCAATAATTAGCTCTTTCCTTAATCAGTCACCGAATAAATTTCCGATAGCTAAGTGTTAGCAAAACTAAAAATCCAGATGTCTCAGCACATGAGCAATAATTTTCACTCTTGATGCTGCAAACAAACTCATTTTATTCATACCAAAGTACTTTATGTTTCAGCTACAATGTCGTCCATTTGCCATGTCCAAGCTCTTCTGAAGAGCCAAATGAGCAGCTTAAAGAATCAAAAAACTAGGGGAAAAAAGTGACCTACTCTAAATAGGGGATATCCCTATGCCAAATTTATTGGCAGTGATGCTTTCACAGCGTCAAAAGAAGAGATCTAAGAAAATATCTAACCTCCCAACAATGGCATCAAATACTTACTAGTTACTACTGGAATAGGTAAAATTAAACTAACCTAAAACAACAAAACGAAAATAATAATAAATCAGGTTTTAATGAATAATATGTAGTTGTGATAACTAACACCAACAAGCTCGTGCCAAGTGTCCGAACTCGAAATAAGACCTCAGAAAAGAGGTCATGGAGTAACAAAGTGATTTAGATCAAAGCTGAACAAGGTTTCACATTCTGTACGAGCAAAAAATATAGGACAATGTAGGTTTAGATGCAAATGATAATCTGACAAGCAGAACTTCTAGACTGGGGCTGGATAAAAAATATGAGCATTTTTAGCAGATTCAATGATCACCGGCGTACTCTTCTTACTTCTTGGGTTGAGTTGTTAAATTTGAAATAGAATATATCCAAATCAGCAAAACAAACCACAGGTCACTGATAGAAGGAGGAACCTATGATCAATGCATCTTGATCTCGGATGTGAAAAACTAAATTTCTTATGAGGTAGCCAGAAATACACTGCAACCACCACAACCTAACAAAGTTGAAAAGAACAATAACACTGCAACTTCAAATGCCTTCAGAAGTTACGAGTTTCATGACAAATTACCAACGTAGATAACCAACTTCAAGAATTTAGGAGAATCCTCTCCCACTTTCAAGTACTTGCGCAACTGTAATGCAGTGTGGTTGCATACCTTTGAACTTGTGAACAAGATCAATACCATCCACAACTCGAATTCGTGAATCTGCAGAGGTAATGAGCACTTCTGATGAACTTCCTGGTGCAAACTGTTCCAAGAGAAATATCACTATTCGCAAGACTAGATTTGCGTGAACTTTATTTCTCAAAAATAAGAAAAGGCAATGTGTGAATTAATTACCTGGAACCCAGTAATTTTCTTGTGATGAGATTTCTTCTTCTTATTCTCCAAATCGATCTGATCTTTTTGCTGTAATTTATTTTCTGGAAACATGAAAGCACATAAATAAAAGGTGCACCCTGAACAGAACGTTTCTCTTTTAGGATAATTAACACGAAGTTATAATCTCAAACCTGTTGTGCTGTATAAGCGGCAACTCCCCTTGTATGAACCAACTAGTGCACCCTTCAAAATCAACAACAATATCTTTAACAACTGGAGCATGTGCATAAGGAAAACATTTGTGCTCTAACCAGCAGAGACAGCATCAATCAAGTAGTAATTACAATAATTACAGATGTCAAACCTGGCCATCCGGTGTATAGCAAGCTGCAGTGACCATTTCATTCATATCATTCCAATCAACAACCTGTCGATCAGGAATGCTCCATATACGCACCTTGCCATCCAGAGATCCACTGATGAAGTATCTATCATCAACAGGATTAAACTGGATGCAGGTTACTGTGTCAAGGGAAATCCAGAAGACATTGTAATCAGTCAATTGATGAATAAGATTTAACTACATTCATTCAACTAGTAGTAATGTGCCAAAAGTAATATAACTATGTAGAATTCAGGTATACGGGGAATAAAGAGCCAATATTGGGAAGGAATAGTACCCATTAGCATAATTTTACACAAGAAATACAGATACTATGGCATTATGCAAACCATCATGAACAATTCATAAGCATGAAAATCACAATACTAATCCGAGCATTAAAGAACTATTTCAATCCTGAAGTGAGCAACTAAGACCATCTCAAGAAAACAGAATCTGAACGTCTAAGACAACCTTGTAAGCCAACTTCTCATATTTAAGCTTGTCTCCAGCTTGTTTTTCTTTGTTTAACCACATTCCTGTAGATTTATCATTATCTTATATCCCTTAAATACAGTTGTGAACACTCCCCAAAACAATCATTTTATAGGATCCCATTGGCAAAACAGCACCTCTTGTTATCTTCTCCAGTCTCCATCCATCAACGCTTCTCAATGCCTCCAAAACCACTTTCCCTTGTCCCTTA
Source organism: Fraxinus platypoda (assembly GCA_903798405.1). Taxonomy (NCBI): domain Eukaryota; kingdom Viridiplantae; phylum Streptophyta; class Magnoliopsida; order Lamiales; family Oleaceae; genus Fraxinus; species Fraxinus platypoda. The sequence continues at coordinate 13,991 of CAIGRT010091703.1, forward strand.
CTGTCACCAAAAGAAACCCTATAGCCAACAAGAATAGTAGCTAAAAAGTCCCAACTGCCCTTTGCTTCCAACAGGTACCATACTTCTCATGCAGCTTCACAAGCACAAGAATTGGCATATCATTGGTACATTTGCAGCTACTTATACACATCGCATAAAAGGATATTTCCAAGAAGAGGAGATTCCATCTCCAGTCCACCCGCCCGCCCTCCTCTCTTTGCTTTTCAATAGATTAAAGTTTGAACAGTAAACTTTATAGCATAAGAACTAATCAAATTAAAAAAACTTGTCCAGTCAGGTAATGATCTCGACAATACCTTTAGATCAGTCTGCTTACCCACAAACACCCCCACCCCTCCCAAAAAAGAAAAAAATTGAAGGGAGGGAAACGATAGAATGAGACGAAAAAGACCAATTAAGAAAAAAAAAAAAAAAGAAGGTTGAAATAAGCATTGTGGGAAATAACCTTTTAAATTTTAAAATAAAAAAAAATTCCAATAAAAAGTAATATAGAATGACAATAATTACCATAGTCACTGTGTGAAAAAATCTTTAAACAGGACTTGCTCGACATGTCCCACAGCCGCACCGTTTTGTCCATTGAAGAAGAGAGCAGTTGCTGGAGAGAAAAGAAAGAGGTAAGTCATATATCTTGACAAAACCTGTGCAAGTGCTGAACTTAAATGCACAAAATCAATTTGGTAGAGAAAAATAAATAAAGAGGGAAGTGATTTCTTATGGAAGAATGTAGCCAACGAGAACAACAATCTTGAATATCTAAAATATCCCTAGACAAGCAAGGGGTGTGGAGAACTCCACAGAATCACGAGGCCTTACAAACAATTGTGGACGTCAACCAATGGCTTCTTTTTATTGTGAATGGGGCCAAATTATTTGTTCTCTTGAGAATGAGAAGACAAAAAAATTGTATATTATTTAGCCATTATAATCCACGCATAAGAAAACAAGTTTTTTTTTTTTTTTAAAGAAATCAAGTTTTTTTTTTTTTTTTTTTTTAACATATAGATGCACATATCACATCCTCAGCATTCAATAAGACAGAGAAACTAGGGAACAAAAAAACTCGAGAACATTCAGAAATGGAAATAACCTGCCTGATTAGAGGACGGGCTAAGTTTAAAAAGTTTACTTATAAGTAAATAGGAAAGTTTTAATAAAAATAATTTTTTATTGATCAAAGTTAGAAAAAATTTACTTATTCTGACAATAATGTAATAGATGCTTCCAAAAAAGTTAATTTTTTACTTGAAAAATAAAAAGAGAGTAAGTTATCTAGACCTGCTCCATTGTTTTACTTTTCCCTTGCTATGGATTTCCAGGAGGCTTAGAAATTTATTTAGCTTCTCCAATATGATTCATCTATGTATTAAACCTTGGAAATCTATATTGCAATGGACTAAAATCTCGACTTAAGTCCAAACCATTACATTTCTACTCAAAATCATTTGATTTCATCTTAAGTACGAACAAACTAATATGAGGAACAGTCAGTACCTAAATCAGATACAAAACACTAAGCCCTGTTTGACATCCATTAAAATGAGTTTTTTTGGGGGAGAATGAGCTTTGAAATAGTGCTTTATTGAAGAATTTGTGGTTAAAAGTAGGAAAAAGTTTTAGATTTATGTGCAGAATATTTTATTGTGTGGATGTGTGGTTGAAAATGAGTTTGAGAAAAAAATAATTTTAACTTAATGGATGTCAAACAGGGGCTAAACAAGAAGCTATGTCTATCATACTTTTCCCATGGCGTCCTGCATACTATTCCCAGGTCATTTGGTATCTCTGCATCGGCCTGTTAAACTCAAACAAAATGTATATTTCTGGTCAAGTTCTTTTTTCGGTTTTTTCTTCGAGTGGGGGCAGGAGGTTGAAGAAGAGACAGGGCTCCCACAAGTGTACCTCACATAATTTACAAATTTCACTTTCATCACATACAATCTATATTCACTTGAATACCAAAAATAAATGGTACTCCTGGGTATGACTACTTGTTCAGTTAAACTAGTGCAAGATAAATCTTGTGGATAACGAAAGATTAATAAGCTCGACTACATGTTGTCCCTTCTTATACAGATAGTAAGACATGGCTACATGGTCTACATTGCATGAACAGATTATTTAAGAGTCCAATAATCCTTAATTAATTCATCATTTGAATGATACAAGTAATTTCAATTTCCAACTATAAATCGAAAATAAGGAAAACCCCAACTTGTTCTTCAAATTGATGAAGGGCAGAATAAAAGATCTCGAGGAATTCGCAAACTAACCTGAGACTTGGACCACGAAAGGTTCAATATATCATCCAGATGCCCCTGAAATGAACAGATGGGTTTCTCCAAAAGGGCGAACATCGTCTCTGGCACCAAAATCTGTTCAAAGCTAACTGATTTTCTGCTTATTGACGATCTCCCTCTTCTCCTCTTCTCTGAATGGCTGTCTAATTTTGGTGACATTGAAGAAGGGTCTGGTGATCCATTAGCCAGAAACAGAAGATTAAAATTCCCATCTTCCAGTTTATCCAACAACAAATCACCCTTCCTCTCTGTTTCCGAAACCTGCCACACGTGAATCACGCAGTCCTCACCAGCACTTGCAAGATACTTGCCGTCCAAACTAAACTTTATAGTCCAAATTGACCCATTGTGTGCCTGTATCTCCTGGCTCTTGTATACTGCCGTAAGCTCTTTGACAGACTTCCCATATTGTCGGACCCGAATTCTTTCGGGCCCGTGAAAAGAAATATCCTGGCTATCATCTGTAGCAGAGCTCGATCTCCTCCCACCTTTCTCAGATGATGTGTCCTTCTCATCACTACTACGTCTCTCCTTATGCCCTGTTACAGAACTCGCTACATTTTTTATGCTCTTCAACCAGCTCCCTCTCTTCTTCAACTTAGATCCGCCCCCAAAGCCCCCATTCGCATTTGCAGACAGAGCATCCTTGTTCCCATCCTCCACATTCTGCCTCCTCATTAACTCTTGCACGATGGGAGAAGTCCCGACACACATCTCAGAGAACTCTTCCATGGTCAACTGCCGCCCTGTATCCAGTTCCTTAATCTTTTTCCACATCCCATCCTCCCTCACCTCATTCACCACAAACTCCTTCCCATTATCCAGATTCTTTATCATACACACCGCATTAACATCATCTGCCCCAGTACTCTCCACCATCTTGTCCAGCTCCTCATTCCCCAAAATAGGCAATGATTCACTAAAGCTCCCATTACGCATGGAATCTGTTCTAATCTTCCCTTTCGGCGGCTTATTTGGGGAAACCACACTGGTCATCGGTAAACTATTTTCGTTTCTTGATTTCTTGACATTGTCATGACAGCTTTGTATATGGCTCTTATGATCATTGTTTACAGATATACCAATCCCACCAGTACCCTCGTTGACTGGTGAGGCAGTAGAAGTTGAATTAGTCAAAACAATTTCAGAACTTGAGTTACATCCCCCCTCCGATTTTGATCGAACAATTCCAGATACTTTACTATTATCATTATCGCAATCACTATTATCAAAGATATCACTATCACTAGGAGTCTTGGAACACTTTTTATTATTATCAACGTAAGAAAAGGTCTCACCGGGGTTTATCGAGTGATCGGAAGAGATGGAACGATTAAAGAATTTCGGTTGAGAGGAGGGCGAAAGGGAAGGGCGGTGGCGGAGAAGGGAAGGGTCACTGGTGAGGCCCATCTGGTGCAGGAGGCGGAGTCGACGTTCCTCAACGGATGAGGGTTGGGAGATCCAAACGTCGTAGTTGCGGAACATCCCCACGGGGAACCTGGGAACTGGGTCGGGTGTGACGGCATTGCTTTCTGGTGATGCACGGGAGTTGAAATTCGGGTTCGGATCCTCTTCAGAATCCGAATTGGAGGGGGAACAGGAACAAGAGGTGTCAGATGAAGAAAGCAGGCGGTCAAGGGAATCGTGAAAACACTCTTCGTCTTCTTCTCGTTCTCCAGCTTTGCTCATCGTTCTTTTCCCATCGATAATAGCCCCCGTCACAATGCCCGATCCAACTACCACTCGGGCGGGCCGGGCCAGCGCTGGGCTGATCCTGATTCTCAAACCTTAGGGTTTTTCTACAAAATTTCAATGGCGGATTGTAGAGCGAGGGAGTGTAGAGTTTTAGAGAGAGAATGTGTGTGGAGGAGATCGGACAGTGATGAAATGGAGGTTTTAACTTTGGGACTCAGATCCGACAGTAGAAAAAGACACTGTAGAGAGAGGAGGAGGGAGGAGGGGAACGAAAACGATGTCGTGTAGTGCGATGATGGGATGCTTTTTGTATTATTGTGTGCGTGTGAGTGAGGGGTTAAAAATGAAATTTTGTGGTTGGGGATGGAATTTTGTTCTTTTTGAATTGAATGAATGTGTGGATCAATTCATAAATTCGAAGTTTGTTGTGTAGTGTTCAATGAATTAGGGTTCAAAATAATATAAATTTCTTCCATCATTCGCGACTCTATAATTTTATTACTACAAAAATATTTATAAAATTTACCATTAAGTTGAGTTGTTAGGATAGCAACAAAATAATTCCTTTATATATATAATATTCATTAAGGCTGTGTTACAAAAACTATAAAACTAACGATATTTAAGGATAGAGAAAACAGAAAAACAAAATAATAATTCTGTCACGTGATCTTGAAGATTTTCCATATAGATAATTATGATATTAATGTAATTAACCACTAAATTAATAGTACCGTACAAGACATATAGCCTAGTTTACAAACATCGACGAGTATATGTAGACCTAATTAGTCGCGTGGATATTAACTGACCTTGCCCAATCTAGTTGAATGTGTGAATGAAGAAAATGCACCATACAACTTAGTGAATCTACAAGAGGAGACTCCCATAAAACTCCCTTGGACGAGGGAAACCAAATTATTATTTCAAATGTATGGTAGATTATTCTAATTAAGTCTGTAAACTCTACAAATATGTGGGAAAATAAATCTTAATACTATGTATACAATAAGAAAGTGTCTATTCTCATCGCTTGTCACCCATTTACAAAATGATAATATCTTCATCAGAGCATGAACTTTTTCCGTACTTCAACAATTTTAATTGATAGTGTTCGTCTCAAACTAGACACACCGATGCATTGGGCTACAAATATTAGCATCATCACATTAGAATATTTTGTATACACGATAAAATAATATTTTGCATAAAGTACATTTTACATAATTTCTGCGTTTTTTCTACTTTATATAAAGTGATCAATTCACCAATATTTATCGATGGAAAGAGAAAAAAGCATCCTTGAGGAAAGAGAAAAGGTTGCAGGTAGGGGAAAAAAATAGTTGCTCCATCACCGAGAGAGAGAGAGAAAAAAAAGACGAGTTAAATGGTTGGGGGTGAAAATAAAAAAAATGTTTGTAAATATGTCATTTATTTAAACTCCCATAAAATTACTACCAAACCAATCCATAATCAAAGGTTGAACCCCAACCTTGAGGGTCTCACACCGCCCCGCCCATAGCGCTAGGGATGGCAAAAAAACCCGACAAACCCGATACCCGCGGGGCCCCGCCCCGAACGGGGCGGGGAAAACCCGCTTAAACGGGTAACTAGGCGGGGACGGGGCGGGGAATTTTTCCCCGGGGCGGGTTCGGGGCGGGGGCGGGTACCGGGGTCCCCGCCCCGCCCCGTTTAAAAAAAAAATTTTTTTTTTTTTTTTTTTTTAAAAATTCAA
>CAIGRT010091705.1:0-26681 GCA_903798405.1 Fraxinus platypoda
TTAATAAATTGCAGGGGAAGCCCCCATCCCCAAATTTGACCAGCCACGAAGAAACTTGGCAGCTTATGAAGCCGGCTGCTTCTACTCCAAATTCGACCACCATACCTCCGGACAAACCACCGGATTTCCACACCACCAACATCTCTTCATCCAACTCTACAATCCCATACTAAAAATCGGCCATAACAGATCCATAATCAGATGAAATCCCATACTACAATCCCACTCTACAATCCCACTGGTTCACTAATTGGTTGATTCGGGACAAATTCATGAAGACCCATATGTACATTTTGTTCGCCATGATGGGTAGAAGATAATGGTGGTGGTGCGCAACCGTGAATCTCAACGTTGGCGCCGGAATTTGGGGTGTAAACTGTGTGGTTCGTTGCCTTCAAATTGGGATGAGATCGAATCTGAATTAAACTGTTTGTTGGTGATATGGGACCATGAAACTGCTCACCTTAAGTAGTATAAGAAGCATGTAATGGAGTTTGGTGATGGATGTTGAAGTGTTCGCCAGAATTGATGTTAAACAGTACGTGAGGACGTGTTTTTTAGCCTGTATTTCATCTGATTATGGATCTGTTATGGCCGATTTTTAGTATGGGATTGTAGAGTGGGATGAGGAGATGTTGGTGGTGTGGAAATCTGGTGGTTTGTCCGGCGGTATGGTGGTCGAATTTGGAGTAAAAGCAGCCGGCTCCATAAGCTGTCAGGTTTCTTCGTAGGCTGGTCAAATTTGGGGACGGGGCTTCCCCTGCAATTTATTAAATTGTGGGGATCCTCATGCAATTATGAGTTTAGGGTAAAGTTATAATTTTTTAAAGAATGTGAAGTTTGATGGGTTATTTGCACTTTTTAAAAAGTTTGAGCCTATAGTTACAATTCATTCTTTATTTTTCTTTTCTTTTGTTTTGTTTTATTTAAATATGTGGGTATATTGGTCATTTTATGTTAAAAATTTGTGAAAATGATGTTCAGCGCAAAGAATGTGAAAGGTAGGGACGTTATGTGCCAAAAAATCAAAGGTATGGACGTTTTCCACAAAAACCGTCAAAAGTAGGGACATTTTGCGCTAATTACCCTTAGATGTTTCGTAAACATGCTCACTTGGCAAAATTTATACTACCATTGTCCCATAAAGATAGTCTTAACCTCTGTTTGGCCCTCATTAAAATTATAATTCATTTTTCTTTATCTTCTTATCAACTATACAGTTTTCAATAAAATGATATTAGACAAAAACTCAAAAAATATTCTTCTTTTTTTACCACACATTTTTCAAAAAAATAAAAATAAAAAATACTATTCCAACCATTAAACTTCAAATAATGGGGTGGGGATGGAGGTCAAAAGGCGCTTATTTTCCTTTTTCATATGTTCCAAATTAGAGTCATGTTTCTTATTTGAGAGTATAAATAATATATTAGTTTCCTAGTATATTTCTATTTAATATGCTTTGTTATCACAAATATAAAATACTCTATTATTCAATTTCAGTTGGAACAATAATTTTTTTTAAAAATACATCTTTCGTATATTCATTTGCATTTAGAGTATAAAAAAGGTCCACTATCATCTATTGTCATTGCTTTCTTAAACCATGAGTAAGATATCGAAAGATCATTCATATTCCCTCAATGTTTAATTACCTAGAACGTTGTATTGCATAATTTAATTACCTTGAATATTGATTGTATTATTATAAGGGTACGTCAGAAAAAATAGTAGTAAAATTTATTGTTTCAACTATATTAACTAAACTTTTTTATTCTGTTTGAAAATGGAAACATGGCTATCTTTATGCGACGGAGGTAATATATATTATGCAGATTTAAATGTGATTTTTATTATTAAGTAAAAAAAATAAAAGTAACCTAGATGGCAATACATAGGAATGCATTGAGAAATTGTATATGTGGATTGAAAGCCTTTCCATATCCATTTTTCTGTCACGTTATTTTGATAAGAGTCCTTGTCAACTATAATTAAAGAGGAAATTGTTACTATTTTATATTTTACTTATATGGCATATATTTAAAACAATTCACGATTGTGTTAGAGATGTTCTTATGAGAGATTAGTTGGTATAATGAATTTTATTTTCTTTTTGTCAATTTTTTTCTCTTGTTTTATTTATTTATTTAAAAGCAATGACAAAAAAATGACTTTTTTTAACAATCAATTGAGACCCTGTTTGGTATCAGTTAAAATCTAGATTTTCATTTAAGTCAAAGTCAATATTTCATTTCAACGACATATTATAGGTTCCACAATTTTTTAACCACACGTTTATCAAAATCTACAAAAAAAATTGATTTTAATCCCTGTCAAACAGGGGTTGAATATAAATCATCCGAAGTACCCAAATCTAGCGAAGGTCCAGGATGTTTGCATCAATATTTGAAGTGTATGACCATTTGCACCATTTTCCCTTAATATTATAAATGGAGTTAAATTATAGATGGATAAAAAAAGAGTGATTTAAAAGTTGGAAATACTTGTGAGTATAATAAAATGTGTGGATATAAAGTAATTTGATTAGTTATATGTTGAAATTTGATTTAAAGAGATAAAAATTGGTTAAATATAAAATCATGAAAATTTTGAAAAGTGACTTTCGTGTCAAATTCGACCAAATATTCGGACTTAATTCGATAGTGAAATTATGAAAATAAACCGACTAACTTGTTCTACTCGTCAAGGAGATCGTTATGGTATATTTGGAATCTAAAAATCAATTTCCGAATGAATGAGAAATTATGGTCTAAAATTGGAGGAAAAAATTGAATTTTTAGCATCTAAGACCGTCGCTTGAGCGACAGCCTAGCGCCGATGAGCAACGGACTCTTTGCTTTTGACGTTCGAGCGGCACATGTGCATCAAGCGAGCAACGGAGAGAGCTACGACCCTTGATAAATGTTTCTGAGTTTTACAAATATGACCCTTTGAACATCATTTACTTCATCACAATCATATGTAATCATGCATAACATAAAAATCATATTTCTTTATCCGAAATTCTGCATAAAAATCTGTTTTTCATTTCATTTGAAAAGAGTACAAAACTCATCATTTTGATTCGTTGTTCTTGTGTTTTAGAGTGCTATAAACACAAGAAGGCAGTCGTTATATATTGAGAATTGATTGCCATCATCCATGGCACCGTTGCGGGTCAAAATTGATTCAAGGACAAAGAGTTCAACTCTTGCCTCAACTTTGAATCAATTTTCTTTGTGTTACTTTGTCCATTTTCGTTTGTGTTTTAACTTTCATTTCTTTGGTGTTTATTACTCAATTCCTTATCGTTACTCTGTCCAACTTTTTGTAAGGTTGATAAGTTCAATTTGTTAAAGAAATCACTCAAATTCATTTTACAAACAAACATTATAAGCAATATATAAATAGTAGCCAAACAAGAGCATTTGAATGATCAACAATGCTTGATTTGTTTAATTTGTTAAGAAATGAAGGATTTATAATTCGCTAACATGATGGGTAGAAAAATATACGAGATTGAACTAATCTTATTAGTGGATGAGATACATCAATCAATAATACAAATTGAGAACCAACTTGAAAACCGATTTTGTTACATGTAAAAGTTGGTAAGTTAAGACTTTCTATCTATTCAATAAAAATCCAAATTCGATTATACCCTTTGATCATATCGTTCACTTTCTGGGTCAATATTAGGACACATTTTTTGGGTCAGTATCGTCCAAAACAAATCCTATATATTAGGGTTCATACATATTCGAGAATGTCATTTTTCCATATTGCTTTTGTGGTATTGTAAAAATAACTACCCCAATAAATTTTTTTTTTCTAACAGAAGTCTATGCGTTACATAAATAATTATGTATAGAATTTGAGGACTATTGTTACGTCTCGCCACCGAGGCTTCTAGCGGAGACAACGTTGTAATCCACGTAGAGACATTGAGTCAGATCCGACAAAGTTGACAAAGACTCAATTGGTCAAAATAAGGAAGTTAAAGAAGAAGTTGATGCCCTTTGTTCCGAAACTTCTTTTAGCCGAAGTCCCTGCTCCATCCGAAACTCCTTTTAGGTTGAAGCACTTGCTGTCTTTTAGAGGATCTGCAGACAATCTCTAAGAGTGATTGATGTAACGTTTATAATAATGAATGTCAGGTTTGTCAATTTAGGGTACAGAGTGGCGATCCATTGTCAATGTATTAAATGCGTAGCAGACCGAGTGATGTGAGACTTTCAGCCTGGGAGATGAGGTCATGTGATTCCCATCCAATGACAACCACTTTGATTAGAGCTCTATAATTGAGCAACTCTTGTAACATTTGTTTCAATGCAACTCTTCACACTTAAAAATACATTCGGTTTCCTCTCTTGCTAATTCCCTATTATTTGCTTGAGTTTAATTTGTTCTTGCTTTGGTTGAGTTGTTTAAGATTATTTGTTCATATGCAATCATCTTTGATCATATTATCGGTGCTTGAACAACTTTGTCTCGCGTCGTAAAAGCATCACTCACATCCATAAACACCTCCATTCTCCGTCCAAATCTCCGGTTGAAACGTGTTGGAACTTGTTTGCGTGGATGCGAGTGGGTTCGACATCTGTTATTCACGTAACCATTACGAAAAATGGGGTCAACATATTTTATTTAAGATTATTTCTTTTAGAATAGTTTCTACACAAGTCTGGAGGATCAGGAATTAATATTTTCACGTGAAAGAGTACTCTTGACGTACTAAATATCACTTATTCTCCGATTTATTGTTTTTATTTTTACTCACACGTCTTAGCAATTATTGACAAATTACACTCTAATTTAAAGCCCGTTTGAGTCCATTTTTTATGAAAATAAATTTTGGAATAGTATTTTGACGGAGAATGCGTGGTTAAAAAATAAGAAACAATTTTGGGTTTGGGTGTAATATTATTTTATTGAAGAATGTGTGAGAAATAAGAGAAAGAAAAACGTATTTTGAAAATAACAAGTACTAGGGCTTTAATTAATGAAATGCAGTGAGCAAAAGTAGACATGTACATGTGGAATCAAGACAAATTCGTGACATTTTTTCTTAAGAAGCTTTTCTTCGAAAAGTCGTGAACATCCTCAGATTTCATTCCTCAAATCCTCAAAAACAATTGTAAAAACGAAACCTTGCTTTTTCTTTTTTTATATTAAACAATGAACCCTTTAAGACCTCTTAATATAATTATGAAAAATGTTATCCGCCCATAATATACCAAAATACTTGGAATTGGTTTCATATTTTTTATTTGTTGAATTAGAAGACTTTGTTTGAGATATATGTTAAACACAAACAACAATTTTGTCCCAAATTAGCATTTACCATCTCCTCCAATTTATCGAGTGTCACCTGAAAGTTTGAAGTATTTTCGAACTTACAGTAGAAGGATACAATGGAAAAGGTAAAATAAAAGGGAAATGAAAATAAAATTAAATATTTGATTTACAACAACTTAGCATTTACCATCTTGACCATCGTTGGTTATTTTTTGACTAGTTCATAAACAAATCAATAATGTTAAAACGGTATCAAAAAGGCATAAACTCCAAATTTTGGGGCTTAAAGTATATGAATTGAACTTTATGGGAGTTCTAGCAAATAAAACATTTGATTTCAAAAAAATGCAATGAAACAACATACGGCCAACTGAGGGCGTATTGGAGTGCCCCACTTGAAGGCACAAACAGCATAAATAAATAAAACTCAAGTAGGGGCAGAGATTTTGGCAAACTGAGAAGGGATCAAAGTGCCCCACTTGAAGCCTCTTTCAATGGGAGGAACTGAATAGCAGCTCCACATGCCTAAGTCTAAAGTCTCCATCTTCTGCTCAGTGCTGTGCTCCTATTCACATCTTCTCCGTCTTTTGTTCATCTTATACATACAGGCGAGAGTTGGAAAAAAGTGGTTCTCTGTACATTTTTTGACAAATTCTGGATCTGGGATTGCTCCTTCGAGCTATAATTTTGATGGGATTGTCTTGAATTTTGTTTCTTCGACATTTTTATGCGTTTCTTAATGTTGGGTTTGTGATATTTCAAAAATATATTGAACTTGAAGATTTCTTGGGGTTTGAATTGCTTCTTCTGCTCGAGTTTGAAACTTTATGCCCGCTCAGCTTGAATTTTGTATGATTATATTCTTGATCCATGTAAGAATGATATTCTAGGGTTTTTGCTTGCGATATTTTGTCTCTTCTGTTGATCTATTATTAAATTTTTATTGTAGTTTAATAAAGAAAGTGGAAAGTTTGTTGTTTTTGAGTTTGAATTCTTGTACACTTGGTATTTTTTCAGATCCAGCTGACTTGGGAGAGGTTTTAAGATGTTGGAGCTTAGGTTTTGATCTTATGCTTTTCTGAGGTCAATCTGTTGAGTTACATGCCCAGTAAACCTCACATGGCGGTCATTTTTCAAACTCCACCAGCTTTAGGCAGAAGCTTCTTTTAATCTTTTTGACTGTGACTGCTATTTTGTCATGTGAGCAGCAATCAACTAATTTGACTTGAAAATTTTGCATTCTCACTTATTGGAAGGATTACATCTACGATCTAGACTAAAATTCGAGATTGGAAGAACCATAAAGTAGAGTTCTTGTCTGATTTCCCATTATTTCAAGGGTTGAACTTTTCGTATGGCTGTTGCCAAGAGCGACAGCTATACCGAGCCATCATGTGATTCGCTCATTTGTTATAGAGTAGCAAGTTTGAGTGAAACTATTTTGGACGCGAACCAGATTGCAAATTTAAATGATCAATATGTTCTTGGAAAACAGTTGGGGTGGGGGCAGTTTGGCATAATCAGGGAATGCATGGATAAGTTAACTGGGAAGGTTCTAGCGTGCAAATCTATTGCTAAAGATAGGTTAGTCACTCGAGAAGATGTGCACAGCATCAAGCTTGAGATTGAAATAATGACTAGGCTTTCTGGGCACCCTAACGTAGTTGATCTCAAGGCTGTTTATGAGGAGGAAGATTATGTGCATCTACTGATGGAACTTTGTGCTGGAGGTGAGCTGTTCAACCTGTTGGAAAAGCATGGGAGGTTCTCCGAGCCTGAGGCCCGCGTTCTTTTCAGGCACCTGATGCAAGTGGTGATGTACTGTCATGACAAGGGTGTTGTTCATAGAGATTTAAAGCCCGAAAACATCCTTCTAGCCACAAATTCTTCTTCTTCTTCTCCAATTAAATTGGCAGATTTCGGACTTGCAACCTACATCAAGCCCGGTAGAGTCCCATGTTACTGTGATATTCCTTGTTATTTACAATATAGGATGTTAATCATTGATGTTCTTAGCATATTTAGTTTTCCAAAACAGGACAAAGTTTGCACGGCACTGTTGGCAGTCCATTTTATATAGCTCCGGAGGTCCTGTCAGGAGGGTATGATCAAGCAGCTGATGTCTGGAGTGCTGGTGTGATACTTTATATTCTTCTGAGTGGGATACCGCCGTTCTGGGGGAAGACTAAGTCGCGAATTTTTGAGGCTGTTAGGGCTGCTGAATTGCGATTTCCATCTAATCCCTGGGATTTTATATCTTACTCTGCGAAGGAATTGATTAAGGGAATGCTTTGTGTAGATGCTTCTAAAAGGCTAACAGCTCAACAGGTTGTGGGTAGGTTGCGTTTTCTTTTTCATCCACACAGCAATTTGAAGTTTTGAAATTCAGTTTCCTATTTCAGCTTCTAATGGGCAGTAATCTCTGTTCATAACTGATGATTTGTATTGAAACCCAAGAAGATGCACGTTGATGTGAATCATTAGAGTGCAAAAAGAAGGATAAAATAAACATGCAGAAAAAAGCCACCTTGATAATATAAGTGATTCATCCTCAAATTTATTGGAAAATCATCTGAAAATTGTAGCAATGCTACTAGGATCAACTGTCATGACTAATCAATTAGTTGAAGCAAATATGTGCATGCCATAGTGACGAGAAATAGTCATGAAATTCTCTGGTGAAAATCTATATCTATTGAAGCTGCAATTTTTTTCTTCATAGTTCTCTTTGTTAAGTTGTGGAGTCTAATTAATACCACTTTGTGGAGCCAGCTTGTGGATCGATTTTTACGATGAGGTCGTCGTGGGGGTTGGATTCGGGGGGTGCGGGGAGCGGAGCTCCTAGATCAAAATTTCATCGAGGTTTAGTTTAGGAAATCCGTCTTAGGAATTTGAGTCCTTATAAATTTTGATTTTTTCCCTAATTTGTCTTGTAAATAGGGAGTTGTTATAGATTTTTTAAATCACCATCGTAAAAGAGCGAAAGAGAGGTTAGATAATGCATGTGTGCAATTTTCTTTTATAAACTTCTTTTAATTATAGTGAAAGAGGACGTAGTTTCACATTGAGACGAATTTCTATAAATTTTGTGAATCATTATTTCTTTCTATTTATTGATTGCTCTCGATGAAATAGAATTAAGGTTTCTATTTCTCAACACTCTTTTGGCGCGTAAAACAAATGGTCTTGAGGAATTCATCTCTATATTATAATTTGGATGACAACAGAATTCTGCTTTAGGGGAACCATGCTTTGGATTTTTCCATATCCATTGCTGTTCAGTATTATCACACCATCCATTTATTGAATGTTCAATCTGGAATGTATTCACCAGATTTAACACATGTACGTGGCTCGCATTGATACTTTCTTAAATTGTAGTATTGAGATATAGATATAAGATGCTTCTCTAATTTAACAAAGTATACTCCTCTCTCCTACGTAATGATGGCCACCTTTTACAGACCACTTATGGGTAAGGGAAGAGGTGCAGCTTTCCGATGAACCTCATGAATGTAAGCAAAATTGTGGATTGGATACAGGCAAAGGTTGTTTATCCCCCTTGTTAATGCATAGGAATCAGGATATCAGTTTTGGAACTGAATCGCCTACTATGGGTGAAGTCCAGTTGCCTTCCTTCACATGCAGATCGTCATTCTCTTCTTTCCTGGTGGACCCATTGACACCTTCATTTGAACCTGGTGGATTTTCTTTCTGTAGTAGTGGCGGATCAAACACTCTGGAATTTTCTACTCCCGTTGTTGCACTGCCAAGCTTTTCGTTCTTCAGCCCAGATAATGTGGTTGAACAAGGAAATGGTGCTTTGGCTCTTGACATGAACCCCTCCAGAATCAACTTGGTTGAAAGAGGTAATGTAGTTTCAACTTGGTACGCAACTGTGAATAGATCTAGACAGTACAGGAACTAGATTTAAACTTCTTTTTCTATCTTTAATAGACCTGGACAGTATAAGGAACTAGATTTAAACTTCTTTTCCTTTATTTAATACTATTGAGTGTTATTTAATCTTCCTTACCAAACATGCCAGCATAGCTCAAACTCGTGTTGATTCTTTCTTTTACAGATTTGGATTTGAGGAAGTTGTTTACAACACCAGATTCTTCTCAATGCTTGGAGTGTGCAGCTGGTGTGATGGACAAAAAGGAAGTTGAGGTTAGAAAAAGCTGGTCTGGCAAGTCTAAGCCATCAGGTATCCGTAGCAGAAGAAACCGCACTATTGGCCTTGGTGAATTTGAGCAGCTCGATCTCATGGTGACTGAATCAGTTATTCGATGGGCCTCTTGCACCCTCCTATCAACGCCCACGTCACTTAGATCGTCTCTTGTCTGTTAAAAGATTGAACTCGCAATTCTATATGCTAGCAGCTTGACAAAATAGGCTAGTTGCCAACGAGTCTTTGCCATGTGTACAGAGTTTGATGTTTAGTTTGTTTTCCATCCCTCATTGTCCAATAGTTTCCACTATTTCCTTCGTCAACACCAACTTTCATGTTTATTTTGGCGTTGTGTATCGTTAAATGACACGAATTTGCTTCTTATGTATCAAGAGCACGATTGACTATGCATGAATTATCAGGCAAAGTTGTTCTGAATTAAGTCTAAGATTCATTCCTTTCCTTTTTCTATTTATCTTTTGAATTTTTGGGCCAAATCTTGGAGAATGTGTATGTCATCGAAAACGGAATTCTTTTTAATATATGGTTTAAGAGGTGTGTTGCACAATGATGGAACCAATGAACCAGTGTGGTTGACTTAATTTTTCATAAATAAATGTCGATGATATTCAAACTTGAGACCTTTACATGCATCACATTAAACCATCTCGGCTACTGTTATCTGCTACTATGATGAACCACTTCCTTTAACAACATTAAATTTCCAATAGAACTTTTTGATTAAAAATAAATAAAATTGGTTTTGATTTGGAAAAAAAAAACAAAAAACAAAAAGGATATGGTAGACTTCGGAGAGGTAATGATAAGGTTCTAATTCATGGACACAAATAGAGGTGGTCAGAAAATTCATGGTGCCTACAAAACACTCCATTTTCACTTGCAATAAAATCTCTTCCAAAATCTTTTCACAAACACAATTTTCTTTCTTCTAAATTAATGGGGTACCAGATTCAGTGTTTAAATCCTCAACTTTCTTACAGACTACTCGATCTCAGAACGAGCAGAATATCCCTTCTTTCTTCTTACAACAATGGGAACGTAGAACAAAAACAGCAGCCCAGTTCTACCACAAGATTAACCGAAACAAAAGTACCAAAATCGGATACATACAGTGTTAAATTCAAAACTCTAGGTGGTTGCAAACTTGGTATTTCGAGATATCCTGATTTTGAGTACGATGCAGAAGGGGGAACAGGAGCAGGGACAGGTACAAAAGCCACGAATGATGAAATTTCTGTTGAATTTGACGTAGAAACGTTGTATATTCCGCCATTGTCGACTGCCACTACTAAATTCTTGGGACTGCCCTTGCCGCCATTTCTGAGAATTGATATTGTTCCGGAGCTCTTCCAAGGAAGCATCAATCAAGAATCTGGCCAGGTACATCATACAACTCTTATTGTTCATGGTTTCTTAAATATTTATCCCAGGTACGCTTGGCAAGTTAAATTTTTTAATATAACTTTGTTATTTCAAGGCTGAACTTGGTTTCTAAAAAAAAGGAACTTTTGAGCACAGTCAGACATGCTTTTATTATTATACGACAGAACCTTATCCTTATTGGGTTGCCACCTTTGATGGTGGAGACTTCGTGCTCAGTCATAAGTTACTTCTTGTGCTGTTTTGCTAGGTTGATCTCAAGTTCAAGGCCAAATTCTGGTTTTCCATAGGGAGTATCTACAAAGCTCCACCGTTGATGGTGGAGACAGTTTTAACTTCAGAAGAATCAGATGGAAATATCAGAAGAGGAAGAGGGGAGAAATTGAATAAAGAAGGGAGGTGCAGTCTAGTTGGGGTTGCAACAGTTGAACCTATTAATGACTTTGTCATGGATTCATTCCTTAGCCTTCCTACAGAATGCCTTGCCAATTTGAATGCTACAATCTCATTTTCAAGTGCTACTCTAGTTTGATATGTCATATTTGACACCGCTAGATTGAACTCGACAAGATAGCAAGCAAGATTTTAGCCATTTTCTTTTTTGTTTTCAATACTGTATATAAACAAGTCATGTTGTGAACTTTGTTTCCTTATATTTCGATAAACATTTAAACGATCTCAATTTGTGGTCACTTTACCATTTCTTGGAGTGATATGGCAAAAAATATAGTTGATTTCATATTGAAGAAGTTAACATGCCCACGAAAATGCGCTTAAAGAAAATAAGAACAATAAAATATGAATCTCGAAAAAAATATATAATTTCAAGCGTGTCATGAATATTAGAATATAAATAAATTAGATTTAATATATCATGATCTTTATCTGAGAATTTTAATATATCAATTTACTAATTATAATTTCTATAATTGGAGTAACAAATATTTAATTAAGAGTAATGTTATTTATCATCATCGTAATAGAATATCGATGATGCAGCAACCTATTATCCCTCGTATTTCTCTCTCTCCTCCCATCATCTCTCATAAAAATTGAACTGTCAAATCCTATTATTCCACATAAACTATCACCGATATTCTATCATCGTAATAATAAATAACATTATTTTTTAATTAAATATAAATGTCAAGGTCATCGTTAAGTAAAAGCTTCCGCGTGTCCAAAAACTACTGGTGAAAGAATCAAGACCACAACTCTGTTAGTGGTGGTCACGAGATTTCTGGTTGGTGGTCCCAGATAAACTCTACTGCGTAGCCTCCTGGGACCAACTCTACTGCGTAGCCTCCTCTACAGTTTCATTTCCTTCAATTCCCTGCAATTACAGCTTTTAAACTAGAATCACAGTATTGTGCGATCGATTTCGACCTAATTAATAACTTTAATTGAGATATTGGAGTTATTAATCTTTTAAAATAAGCAATTCACTCATTTTTAACTCTCAAAATTTAATTTTTTTAAAAATTAAAGTATGTACTTATAAGTAATTTTGAAGCTTAGCCCATAAGTCAAACATTACGTGAAACAAAACTGGGCATGATTTATGACCTCGAACTCGAATCATGTCTAAAAAGGGCATGTCTACAACCTCTAATCATTGTCTAAAGGAAAAACATATTATTGTGTTTGGATTTAAAATCAAAATTGAGACTTCCATGTTAGATTGACTACTATACCATATTTTTGGTAGATTGATGATGTTTCATTAACTAGTTAAATTTCACCAAAAATATATTAATCCCCTGTTTCGTAGAAATTGAATTGTATATTTTAATATAAATTAAAATCAACAATTAATTTTAATTACATATTTCATGGTGTCCATAATTTTTCAACAACACATTTCATCGTTTTTTTTAATCAAAATCTACTAAAAAATTTAATTTTAATCTCTACCAAACATGGGCTATATGGATTAGAGCTGCATAAAAAAATCGTGAAACCGCATATCGAACCAAACTCGTTGGTTTGAAACTGTCGGTTCAAGTAGATTCACGATTTTTCCCTCAAATTGACAAAACCATTTCAAAATGGTTTTATTTCGGTTTCGATTTTCAAAAATCGCCAAAACATAACCAAATCATTTTTTATTTTTAAAAAAATAATTTTATTAAATTATAAATTTTACATTTTTCGCTTTTCAGAAAAAAAAAATATCAATTTAGCAATACAAATTACAACCAACTATTGAAATAATCATATAAAGTAAACTAAATTCATAATTATTGCCCCATGATTTTTACAAGTCCACTGACCTGAAATCTAAACTAAACTAAAATTATTCCCAAATCATATGAAATGAAAAAAAAAACTTATATTTTCGGCAATCCAAATCATAATTCAATAAAATTACGGCAGCAAATCACGCCCAAAGTTTTAGAACTCTCATTTTTCAAACATTTGATGACTGTCCGCCACTATTAAACGAAATGCGATTCCCAATTGTTGATGCCAATCGCTGTCGCCTTTTGCATGTCAATCTCATATTCTTATTCAAGTCATTTTCTCCATTGTTCTTTCTTTTTTCTCCTAAGTGTTCATTAAGTTTTCACTATTTGTACATTCTTTATTAATTGTTCATTATTTACTTTACTTTAGGTTAGATTCATTACTTTTTTTGTTTCCATTGGTTGAAATATTTGTTGTTTTTGAACTTATTATACATTTGTAAGTTGTGCATTAGATAAAAAATGTCTATTTTGTGCCTAGGTGATTAATAATTTTATTTGTAGTTTGGAAAGAACGAAGGACAAAAAGTATTGACTGTGCGAAAATATTAAAATTTCATAACTAGTACTACTACATTCTACTTTCTTAAAGTAATTAGAGAATGAAATTCGTCAATTTCGAATAAGTTCAAACTCTATCAATCTTTGTACATCTAAACATGTCCCGTTCAATCCTTATTTTCCATCTTACCATCAAGATGAAAAGAGTCTTAACCAAACTATAGCAACAAAATGTTACTATGCCTCTGCTAACTGTTTTCTAACAATATGAAAAGCAAATAAATAAAAATAAATAAAAAAGAAAAAAAGATATATTTGTTCTATTAATATTTTTTAGTGACCAAACATATATGTTGACTTGTTTTAAATATGTTACTACAATGTCAATAGGTACATCACGTATTAACCCCTAACCAAACCGCAAATAATGGTTTGGAGTTTATATGTAATTGAGCATTTAACATTATTAGTTCTTATTTATATGTATATGATAACTTGTTTTAAACGTATAACTATAATGTCGATAAGTAAACCGTGGATTAAAGCCGAACCAAACCGCAAATAATGGTTTGGTTTAGAAAAATTTCAAATTACATGAAATAATTTGAGTTGAAAATATAATACAACCGGCCAACTCAAACCGCATTCACCCTTAATATTGATTATTTAAATATTCATTCTAACAATAATATGATAAAACTTTCAAGTGATAATAATTTCTACGTTTTAAAATAACATATTTAAGTAAATTACATACAATTAAATTTAAATGTTTAACTATACTTAAAAGTAAGTCAAATTTTATTTTACAAAACAAGGTTCTCAGAATACTTTCCGTGAAAAATAATTTTTAAATACAATTAAATATACTGCAGGAAAGCTAAAAATAAATAAATTTTAGCCCATGTTAGAAAGTTATTATTTGAAAATCACTTTTTCTTTTCACACTCACTTTCAATAAGACATTCTCAAAAAAATCTTTTACGACATTCTCTTAACTTTTTTCCACTCTTTAATCATAATTCTCTGAAAAATTATTTGTCATTCGATAACTTTCACACAAGCACTCAAAAGTTTGTGTTTTAAAACATATTATTATTTAGATAATATAATTTTAAGTGTAATGTTTAATTTTGAACAATAAAAAAAGGAATTTATAGATGTAATTATTTACTTATAAGTTACCCTTTAAGTTTAGCCAAACATGGCCTTAGTGTTTCATTAATTAATTTATGAATCATGCTATGTGTACATAATCATGTACACACGGCTTTACACCCCCCTCACATGGAGGGGGGCCTACACATAATAAAATATTTGTGGACCCCCCTCTATGTGAGGGGGGGTGTAATGACGTGTGTACACCTCATAACATTATTCTTAATTTATATTCGGCTAATTTGGAGCGAAAGGCACCGTAGAGAAGTCTGTCCTAAACCTACCTCAAGAACCTTGTTAAAAAGTTATTATTTGAAAATCACTTTTTTTCACTCACTTTCAATAAGACATTCTCAAAAAAATCATTTTATCACATTTTTTCTTAACTTTTTTATCATAATTCTATGAAAAATTATTTGTCGAATAATAACTTTCACACAAGCACTTAGAAGTTTGTGTTTTAAAACATATTATTATTTAGATAATATAATTTTAAGTGTTGTTTAATTTTGAACAATAAAAAAAAAAGATTTAAAAATTTACTTATTTACTTTAAGTTACCTTTAAGTTTAGCCAAACATGGTCTTAGTGATTCATTAGTTCATTTTACATCGGAGAAAACTGGAGTGGAAGGCACCGGAGAGGAATCTGTCCTCAACCATACCTCAAAGAACCTTTCCAGTCCACGCCTCGGCACAGTAATTTTTCTTTTCTTTCTTTTTTTTCCTTATATTTTTTGCATTCACGTTCGCCATTGACGCACCTCGCGACACAGTTTATACCCACAAAAACCCACAAAAATCAACATTAATCCTCACGTTTATGACGTCTGGAGTAAGATTTATCAATTTCATTGGAAATTGATCAATCAAAGACGATTCCCTGTGCTTTGTAGAAAAACAAAGGAGATCTTTTAGAACCTTTTCTCCCTTTTGACTTTTGCTTCTTTCTTGTTCGCGAATCTGATGGCACAATGTCGCTTCGGTCTTTTCTTGTTGGCATTTTTCTGTTTTTTCGGAGTCCTCAACGGGAGCCCAGGTGATGCTGATCCGATTTACAAGTAAGCTTCATAAGATTTTGGAGAATTAGACTGAAAAATTGGATTTTAGTATCCCACTATTTTTTAAAAGTTAAATGTTTTGTTAGTTTGGCTACTGAGGTTAGAGTAGATATAATATGAACTTATATCAATTCCTCAAGGAAAATTGTTATTGGATCTTCTTTTTGAAATTAATTGTAAGGGAAAACACTTTTGATTGGATTACAATTAATCAATTGTTACATTAAGCTATAATCATATAGGAAAGTCCGTCTGGCGAAGACAATCACATGGCAAACTTTTTCATGTTTATAAGTTGTAATTTGGGGTTTTAGGAAGTAAAGATTCATCTTTTGCTGTTCTTTGCAATTGATACCACAACTTCTGTGGTTGCTTCTTAGAAGAAATTATTTATCTTTCAGTTACGAATATTTGTTTAGGAAGGACTGATAGAATTACATTAAATTCAGCTCAATTAAACTTTTTCTCATGCTTGAGAACCTAAAGCGAATGGTCCCGATTATAGGGGATTTGTTTTAGGAAAACATCAGAACAATGTATTCCATTCTGCTGCCTCATATGCGAATGGTCCCGATTTTTTTTTACCGTGAACTGTACACGTGGACGATAACTGACTCCTATCAGCATGATTTGGGTTTTTGTTGCTTACAAAATTATTAATATTGATTGGATGACAATTCCAAGGAATTCGGCTGTGAGAATATGAGCAAGCTGGAGAAGTTGTCTCACAAAAAGCTCTGTAGAACTTACAGAGCAGCAGCCCATATGAGAAAAAATTAACAGATTGCTTGAACGAGTTCAATAGCTTTCTGATCTATTATAGAAAGTTCATTTCAAGATTAGAATTAGACAAAAGCCATTTTAGTTCTCATCGCGTTTCCAAATTCTTAAAGAGTCTAGCAACAACCTTGATGTACAAAGAAAACTCACTAAACTTAGAGCACAGGAAGGGATATCTCTTTTTTAATGAGGAAAAGAAGGCAAATTAGAATAAGAAAATACTTCGCAATGATTGCTCAATCTATGAATCTAAACAATAAAGCCTTCGATATGAGGTACATGAGGCTGGGAAGCCACTTCCAAAGGTGAGAGAAAGCAAGGATAAGTGCTGGCTTTCTATTTTTATATCTAAGGAAGAATGATGACTCGAATCATTCATTAGGTCTGTAACAAATTCCATGAACTTGGTTGTGTAGAAGTAGTGCTTTACTTATTTTAAAATGGGGTATGATGATCACATGGTGGCGACACTGAAATATAACACAGATATATAGTCTTACACGGTACAAGTATGGTTAGAAATTAGATTTCATCTGTGTTTCAAATGTTAGCTTAACAAGAGAGTATTTTAATTTAGCTCAAGTAACTGGTTTTATTCCAAGATCATGGTATTGCCATTTGGAGTTGTGAAAATCATAATGTTGACCGAGCGGATTTTGTTCTTTGGGTTGTTTGACATATGTTCTAAAGATGCTATGGATCAGAAACCAGTTTGAATTAAGGGCAATGATTTAGGTGTAGGTTGTGTCCTCGAAATCATACATTGTAGCACAATCTTGATGTAGGAGACAAGTTTGTTGTAGTATAATTTAGCTACAATCGTCATGGGCTGTAAAAAATTATAGATTGATGTGATTGATATCCCTTCTAGAATCAACTTGTAATCTCAACTTAATTAAACATGAGCATTGGCTGGGTTTAATCATGTTTCTGAAACGAGCCAGGGTAAATTTTCTAGTGGATGAACTTTCCAAGTTGGGGATTTCTCAGGTAGGTGGATTGTGGTGCCGAAGGTTGGCTACCAGTCTTACAGACTTCTTCTTTATGCTGCTCAATATTCATTTGTAACATATATAAGCGGTATCTAAAATGGGAGGCGAGAGTGTAATACAGGGGAAACATGGGGATTGAAAGCTTTTATTGTGAGTTTCGGGTACTAATAAGAGGGCTTTGGACTAACCTTTAAGAATCAAATTCAAGCATGTAATTTCTTAATTCAAACACCTTGTGTTTGCAGGCATTGAGTTTGTCAAACCATATCAAATTTATTTGGGCTTGCTTTTCCTATACATTTGGCGTACAGAATTTGATATTTTCTCTGAGAAGAGAGAGGTCATACGACTGCAGAATGGAACAATTAAGAATTTTGGTTGAGAGATCTTTATCATTGCTACCACTTGCACTAAAAGAATTGAAACCCCAGGGGCTTCTATAATAAGCTAACTATTTTGGCAAACTTTCAGCTGCATGTGCAAGAGTATGAGAAATAGTAGTTTATACCAAACAATTAGTTTTTCATTCCTTCATATAATTGGAGAATTCAGGTGAGGTGGTCATTCTAAGAGTTTGGTTGGCAGATGAACTTCACCCACAGTTTATGGTACCTTGTTCTCACTCTTTCACATGCTTGAATTGGCTTAATTCTGAAATAATCAATGACTGACTTTGAGCTGCATTCTTTGCTTATGTTAGTTGGCTTCTGGTAGCAGTTTAATTTTGATGTGGCTCATTGAACCTTTTGATTTCAATACTGGCACTGCTAGGACTTGTGTTGAGCAATGTGAGAAGACTGGATGCGTGGGGAACGAATGCTTTCAACACTGCAATTTTTCCTCTGATGGAAACCCCATTGATGGCCCATGGTATCTCCAGGAGCCACTTTATATGCGGTGGAAACAATGGGACTGCCGCAGTGACTGTCGATATGAATGTATGCTTTCTAGGGAAGAGGAAAGGCAGAAACTTGGCTACAAGCCTACCAAGTATCATGGGAGGTGGCCATTCCGACGTATCTATGGAATCCAGGTAAGCAAAGCACTGATTGCCCTACATTATGGAAGGTTAAATGGTTAATTGATATTCATTTGCTTTATATTTTAGTAATAGGCCTTAATAATGTTTGATTCATCAGGAACCCGTTTCTGTGGCTCTCTCTGCCCTTAATCTCGCTGTACAATTCCATGGATGGGTATCCTTTTTCATCCTTGTAAACTACAAGCTGCCTTTTAGGCCAAATAAGACCACATTCTATGAATACACTGGCATGTGGCATTTATATGCAATCTTCGCAATGAATACCTGGTTCTGGAGTGCTGTCTTCCACAGTCGGTGAGCACGAATTTTTCTTCCTCCCTTTCCTCATTTATCATATATTACAGGCATCATAAATTGTAGTTTTTCAATTTCTCCCCGTACACGATTTGATCATTTCATATGATGACATGTCAATAAAATGTTATTAAGGGATTTCTATAATGCTGATATGTTTCTTTGAGAAAAAATCATTGAATCTCATTGGGAATATTTGATTTCTCAACACTTACGTTTACATCTTTAGCGATTCTTTATTCATATGGCTATGCTTCCTTGGCTTATAATAAATAAGAAAATATTAGATACACGTACTTGAATTTATTCAAGTTTCTTAAGTGTCTGAAACTGGTATCTTGATGCATTTAGGAGATCATATGTAATGTAGCCTCTTGATATGCGCGTGTGACCTTGTTTATCTGCTGCTTTTCTTGATATCCTGGAATCATACGCAGAGACGTAGAATTGACGGAGAAGCTTGATTACTCATCTGCTGTGGCATTGCTTGGATATTCGCTCATTTTAGCTACAATTAGAGCTTTCAATGTGAGGTTGGAGGCTGCAAGGGTAATGGTTGCGGCTCCCATAATTGCGTTTACGACAACCCATATCCTGTATTTGAATTTTTATCAATTCGACTATGGTAAGCCCACTTTCAATGCAGTTTCTTCGAAATACCCATTCATGCATTGCTACTGAAAACTAGCAGTAGAACCATATGCTTAGAAAATGACCACTCTTTTTCATTAAAACAACACTTTTCATGATCATTGGAGATAAGAGAAATCAACAGGAGGGGAGAAACAAGATATTGGATATGTGCTATACCCTATAGCATTGATTAGTGTCTAGCATATATTCTGTTTGTTGATCGAGAAAATTATGGTACTCCATCCTTTGTATGCCATTATGACTGAGTTCTATCAGTGGCCCAGTTGTCTTGGAGAAAAGCACCATCAGGAATGATTTTCAATGGAAAGTGAAATATTTTGACATGTATCTTTTTCATCCAAAGAGATGTTTATAGCCAAACAAATGTTGGAGCAAAAATGGTATAGACTGTAGAATCAACTGTAAGGACCAAGGAGAGACTTGGATAAATGTGAAGAAAGTATTGATCCTTTACGTGAGTGATCCTGAATTCTGAGTAATGTATCAGGTACCAACCTATGAGTCACCAGTAAATATTTGCTAGGAAGTGCTTCAGTTATCTCGTATTTCTGAGAGCATTTGGGGATCAGCAAACATGCGATATTCTTGATGATTTAGAACGAAAAGAGTGAGGATTTGCTCAGTGCAGGGACTGAGAACTGGTTCTTTTTGTGTTCTGTTATCTTCTTTTATAATTATGTCTTGCAAACATGCGCATGTGTAACAATTGAGAAAGGCGAAGAAAATTTTGCTTCTTAGTCTTAGAATCCAAGTTGAATAATGAAGCGAAGAACCTGACATTATATCATGACATACTTCAGGCTTGAACATGATAGTCTGTACAGTAATAGGTGCATTGCAGCTTATCCTGTGGGCAGTCTGGGCTGGTGTTACTCGACATCCATCCCGTTTGAAACTGTGGGTCGTGGTTTTTGGAGGAGCCGCTTCCATGCTCTTAGATATATATGACTTTCCTCCATTCTGGGGGCTTGTTGATGCTCATGCTCTTTCCCTTGCAACCACGATACCTCTCACTTATCTATGGTGGAGTTTTGCCCGGGATGATAGTGAATTCAGAACATCAATGCTCATCAAGAAGACAAACTAATGTCTCATTCTCTAGCTGAAGAATGTGATTGTATCGACTTATTTATTGGTTTATCTTGTATTTTGTCTACTTTTTTCTCGCTCTGATGCATTTCTTTGAAATGCTTATCGATGCGGGTTTCTTTGTTTCTAGTCTGAGTAGGTTTAGATTGGACACTTGCTTATTTCCATTTTCATTATTGGTTATGTTTTTGACGTAAAATATAAAAAGTACCCGTGGTAATAGCAAATATATTGATTTGGGGGGCAATCTTTATCACTTTCAAAGCTTGGCCTGTTTTCTTACATTTGGGTTACTTACATTTGGGTTATGATTTTCTTTGTTTTTTTTTATTTTTTTTATTTTGGATAATCCTGTCCCCTTTCTAAGCATGTATGTAGGCAACAGTTTGTTGTTCTATCTGGTGGTGTTCAATATGAGATATCGGCTTATTCGTTATAAGATTCCAACTAGGCGACAACAATTAAGACAATTTCTTTGAACACCAGACGACACTAAACACTTTAATTTCATGTTTTAGTCGAAATTTTCTTAAACAATAAACACACAAGCAACTTTTGGGTCTGTACTATAACTATATATGTGTGTAGGGAGTTAAATGTGTGAATGGGCATTCAAATTTGTACTATGTCACGACTTACTCATCAAATTTCATCTCTGTCCCATTGTCAATAAATCTGCCGGAGAAATGATATGGCCTGTTAAATTAGTAAATTAAATGCCAAGGTGGCCTCCAGCTCGCGCCCAAAATCATTTGTAACCCTAAGCCCCAAATTCTATCAACGTCTTTCTTCCAATCCAACAAAATCCTCTTCCTTCAACAGAAAAGCAGATCTTCTAAAAACATTGTGTTCCTTTCTTGATGCAATTTCAACAGAAAAAAATTCTAGACAATCTTCTGCATCTTAAGCAACTTCCTGGTGTCTCCACCAAATCACGGATCATCTTCATCTCCATCTCATCTTTGGCGTGAGAGAATTCTTCTTGCAAGATTTCAGATTTTCCCCAAATTGAAGTGATTTTTATTTCACAGAGAGAAACTAGTGTTTAAATCTAATGGGTAAGGCGTGTTTGGCTGATAACCAGCCGGAAAACGGTACTACGGAGAGGATGCGGAGGAGGATGAAGGCAAAGCAGTTCAGGGAGCTTATAAAAAAGAATTTGGAACTGAGTTTTGCTTCTAATCCTGGCGATTTTTTTCTCATTTTAGGATGGATTGGGTACAATAGTTTCGAGAAAAAATTGGCCACGCATAAGGGAAAAAATTACAAATTCATGCACAGCCTCATTGAAGAACACTGGCGACGGCGGTTGAATTGCAAACAGGAAAACACAATGGTTGATCATTTGTTTTCTTTGCAAGAATCGGAACCTGTTGTAATTCGTATCCAAGTTTTTAAATCCTTCTGTAAATGTGATAAATTTTTAGCAAACAATTTCTACCTCTTTAAATTGATCGCGATAAGCTTCAACGGGTGTTTCCAATGATCTCAATTGAGTGCTTCAAAAATTTCATCTACATTTTCTGCAACGAGTTTGAGGATTGCTGTAAGCTGTGTTTTTCTCCATACCAATCTTCCATTTTTTCCGCTCCTGAAATCTTATCGTAATTCAGCTAAACAACCTCATTGAAGATCACCTGAACGGCAGCTAAGGAAAAAAAAATACAAAATGGTGAAGGATCTGTTTGGAATTGCTGACGAGGCAGTAAGTTGACATTTAGTTTACCATTTGGACGCATTTAATTGGCCAATGTCATTTTTCCGTCATCCACCTAAGATTTCATCTAGTGAGTGATAGAATGGGATGGAGCAAAGTTCAATAGCTCGGTGAGTAAGTCATAACATAACACAAAGTTCAGTGACGATTGAAATATTTAACTCTACGTCTATGTATACAAATTTACAAACAAAACATCAAGCACGGCTAAGAAGAACCCTAAACTAATTAATTATTTTTAAAAAGGTTAAATCGAATAACTCCATAAAGAGTCGTCAGCATATGATTCCATATCATCAGTGTCCAGGTAGTAAGGAGGAGGTAGCATCAACCCTTCAGCCATATTGTCAATCAACCCCGGCATTCCAAAAAGAGCCTCCTCATCGGTAGAGAATACATTTTCCGGCGATATTGCGGTAGCTTCCTCCCTCGTATCGGACTCGGAATTCGGTTGTCCAAAGGTCTTGGCTGCTTCTGCTGCAGCTTTCTGAATGTCCTTAGCATCAGTGGAGGCCGGAACCGGTAGCTTCCAAGCTGAATCAGCAAAGTTCAAGCAAGTGGACCGCCCTCGAAGCGCTATTGCCGCCACATCGTGAGCTCTCGCAGCCATTTCAGCGGTGGGGAAGGTTCCCAGCCAAATTCTCGACTTCTTGTTGGGTTCTCTAACTTCACACACCCACTTACCAGATTTCCTCCGCCTCACTCCGCGATAAACAGGGTGCCTCGTCTCGTTAAACTTCTTCCTCCCTGCGCGCCTTTTTGGGTTGTTTGAAGCTAATAAAACTTCCTCATCAGAAAAATTGGCTCTGCTAATGCCATTGTCAGATAAAGATGAAGATTCCAGTACCTCAGTCGATGACCACGAATTTTGCACAGAGAAAGCTGTGTAGGAGTAGAAATTTGTTAAAATATCCATAAATCTTGAAAAGCTGTCTGAATATAAGTGCTTAAAAGGGATTTGAGTAGTGATAAGTAGAGCTATGAATATGTTCTTTTATATGTATGCATATATGTGTGTGATGGAGACTGGGGAGACAAGTTCATTTTACGCTCAGTACGCGAATTTTGCAGTTTGCACACGGAAAGTGCCAGCTGGAGACAGAATGCCCACGGTTTGTAGTGAATTTAGCCTTAATTTGACGAGAGCTGCCATATGGCCCGGACCACATGGGCCCTGGCCAAGTGGCTTTATTGTTATTCTAATTTCGTTTGATGATTTAAAAATTCATTTTTTTTCAAATTCATTTTTACCACACATCTTCACAATAAAATATTAATATATAAACTCAAAATTTTTTGTAATTACGCACAAATAATTTTATGGCAAGTAATTCTAGGCCTCACCTAAAAATTAGCTAATCTGCCTCAGTAGCAATTGTTGATAATTGGACATGTTTGATGTAAATTTTTTAGAATATAATCTGTGAAGAATATTTAGTTAAAAAGTGATGAAAAATTATGGGTCTACGTGCACGTTTTTTATTGGGAGAATGTATGGTTGAAAATGAATTTTAAAAAATCTGTACAAAAAGGGGTTTAGAGTTTTTTCTAATCTGACTAGTCAAATGAAGAGTAATTTTTGACTCTACAAATCAAAGGTAATAACCAATTACTCCTAAGGAAAATTCGTACTTCTTGTCACATTAGTTGGGCGTTCTCATTTCACCACTGTTTCTGCCTTTACGAGGTCTACATAAATACGCTCTATGAAGAAACTTTGTCAAGTCAGAACTCATACTTCTAAACTTAGCATACAACTATTTATCTCGCTAAGTCTACAAAATGATCCTTAAATGCTATGCAAGTTCATTGTGCTTATGAGAGAGAACCAAAATATCATCAGTAAAAACAATTATCAATTTGTCCAAATGAGTATGCAACACTTTATTCATCAAATTCATAAACGTGGCTGGAACACTAGTCCGTCAAAACGGCATCACCAACTCATAACCGACCATATCGAGACCTAAAAGCACTTTTCAGTAAATCGACAACTCTGGTATTAAACAAATCATCAATGCATGATAAATGACACTTGTTTTAAAATGTCACCTCATTCAACTGCTTTTAGTCAAGACACAGTCTCATTGCCCCCTCTTTTTCTTAATAAACAATAGCGCTCCCATGGAAATACACTCGATCTAATAAATTCCTTTTGAACTAATTCTTGCAACTGCCCTCCTTTAACTTTCCTGGAGTCATTCTTTAAGGCACCATGAAATAGGTGTTGTCCCAGGAATCAAATCAATTTCCTAGGTGGTGGTAATCGTGGAAGATCTTCTGGAAATACTTTAGTGAAATTTCGAACTATTGGAATATATTCGAGTTTCAGCCCAGTGATTTGTCAATCACACGAACTAATTATGCATTACAATCCATCCCGAGCTTTCTCCTGTCATCAAGAGCCGATATCACACGAGATGGAAATAATTTGTAGACAACAATTTTCCTTGATAACTTGGACCCAACACATTTAGAACGTTTGGACCCATCTATGGAGTTCATATCTGCAATTGTCCTACAAAATCTAAGACAAGTTATTTGAACTCCACTCAACTCTGTGGAAGGATTTATTTAAAAGCCTCTTGGGTACAAAGTATCGAACAAAATATACGCGCAGTCACAAGATTTGAAATATATTATTCAATTATACGTGCACCACACTACACCTTATTCAAACAATCAATAGTGAAAATGTCAAAATTCCAGACTCCCAAATGACAAGGAACTAATAACTACTTTTGTACACACTTTTGCTCATTAGACAATCATATTTATCCATGTCATTTATCCGTACTAGTAAATCAAAAAACCAAGCACGGCTATGGAGGACCCTAAGCTACTCGATATATTAAATAGTTTATAAAAATTAAATGGAATAACTCCATAAAGACATGTCAGCATATGCATCCACAACATCAGTGTCCATGCAGTAAGGTGGAGGTACCATCAACCCTTCAGCCATATCGTCAATCAATCCCGGCATGCCAAAAAGAGCCTCCTCATCGGTAAAGAACACATTTTCCGGCAATGTAGCTGTAGCATCCTCTCTCGCACCCGACTCGGAGTTCGGTTGCCCAAATGCCTTGGCCGCTTCTGCTGCAGCTTTCTGAATCTCCTTAGCATCAGTGGAGGCCGGAACCGGTAGCTTCCAAGATGAATCAGCAAAGTTTAAACATGCTGACCGCCCGCGAAGCGCTATTGCCGCCACGTCGTGAGCTCTCGCGGCCATTTCCGCCGTAGCGAAAGTTCCCAGCCAAATTCTCGACTTCTTGTTGGGTTCTCTGACTTCGCACACCCACTTACCAGAGTTCCTCCGCCTTACTCCCCGATAAACCGGGTGCCTCGTCTCGCGGAACTTCTTCCTCCCGGCACGCTTTTTCGGGTTGTTTGAAGCTAACAAAACTTCCTCATCAGATAAAGTGGCTCTGCTAACGCTAATGCCATTATCAGATAAAGATGAAGACTCTGGTGCTTCAGTCAAGGACGAGGAATCTTGCACTCGAAAAACTGGGTCCGAGTAGAACTTGTTGAAATTATCCATTGATCTTGAAAAGCTGCTTATAACTTATAACTGCTTTGATTAGATTTGTTTGTGTATGATTTCATGTATTTATGTGGTAAGCTATTTACGTTTTGGACGCGGAAAAGGCCAGCTGGGGGAGCTGCCCACGGTTTGTACTTTTTAACCTGACTAAGAAAAGTGGGATCTTGACAGGTGCCCAGCTAACTTGAGTGCCAGGTACAAGTGGTATAAGCGGATAAGCAGTCGACACGTGTAATTGAGGGTAACGTGGAAGTTTTGACTTTTTGACTGACTGATGATATGTTAGATTAACATAATATCAAACAAAAAGACAAATGAATATTTAATCAGAATTCAATGAAGAAACTACTTCAGAAAGTTCGTATTCAGTGGAGGAAACTGCGAAGTGAGTGTGGTGTTTGGATAAGATACAGTCCGGAGTACAATATACACAAAACAGAGCTTTTGAAGTGACATCTTGTGATTTGACCCGATAAACACACGGTTGACAGTTAATGACTGACAGGATCCGGAAGTTTTCCCACGGAAACGCGTGACCACGTGCTAAATTCTAAGCAAGTTGATGAAGTGGGGTGACTAAAATTGGAAGGAATTATTTAGGTCCGTTTGATTGTAAGGGTGGAAAATTGGTAGAAAGAAAATGAATTTCAGGGAAAGTAATTGTCTAGAAATTGTTTTCCAGGAAATTGTTAATTAAGTGTGTTTGATTGGTATAATTTTCCACTCGA
>CAIGRT010091709.1:0-10916 GCA_903798405.1 Fraxinus platypoda
CTGGATTTTTCAGAAATTAAGGGGCCATTCTCTTTGCCGTTTTCAACACGTTTTCTGTTTTCGATTTTTCAAAACGGTGAAAATGCGTTCTCTTTCTCATTTTCGAAAACGGATTTTCGAAAATACAAAAAAAATTTGTGAAGAAAACGCAAAACGACCAAAATGCCGTTTTGAGCGTTTTCTTCACAAAATTGAAAGCCAGTGGAAAACACGGGGAACAGCCAAGCCAAAACGTCTCCCCGTCTTCTGCCAAGCCACACTCCACCGCCACTTTCCAACCCTCTAAACTCCGGGCCAACCTCCTCCAAAACGGCCGGATTAATATACCCTTGTGAAGCCCTTAATCTTCTCTTCAATTACCACACAAACAACAATCCAATCATATACCAAAATCGATCAAAAAAATNACACTCCACCGCCACTTTCCAACCCTCTAAACTCCGGGCCAACCTCCTCCAAAACGGCCGGATTAATATACCCTTGTGAAGCCCTTAATCTTCTCTTCAATTACCACACAAACAACAATCCAATCATATACCAAAATCGATCAAAAAAATCTCAAAACTGATTCGACACAAACTGCTTCTGTCGGAATCTCAACATCCGGCAATGCCCAAGGTCGCGCACCGCCACCGGTCGATTGCCCACCCCCAGACGACTCCAGTCATGGCTTCAAAACTCATTGACGACTTCCATAAAATCAGTCAATTCTGAAGATAATCGAAGGCGGCTTCCAGAAGATCAGCCTATTATGGAGATAATCGAAGGTGACCCATGGTAGTATTGGATGCGCCTTGTTGAGAGGAGTGGATTGGTGGTGGTCCGCGATTGGAAAGGTGGTCGGCGACAGTGTTTATAGGTCGAAACAGTGAGGGGTAGGCTGATCTCAAAAAAGGCGCCCGTCACAATAATTTTCCCGCGCAGCACTTTTCTCATTGGCCCCTTTATTTTGTCCCAATTCAAACTTTTGCGCCACCTCTGAGCTAACACTGCAGAGCTAGGGTTCCGCCGCATTAAATCGTCGGAACCCATGGAAACTCACCAAATCTCGAAGCTTCTCATCCAGACACTCAGTCCTGACAGCTCAATTCTCTCTTCCGCCACCGATGCCCTCGATCGCCTCTCACTCACATTCTCTAATTTTCCTTTCTCTCTTCTTTCCATCATCGCTTCCGGTACGCTCAATCAGTCCTACTGCACCAAGATTTTATGATAATTGATTGTTTTTCTTTACTTTTTTATTTAATTTCTTGTTGTAGGAGATGACCAAGGAGTGAAACTTGCTGCAGCTACTTATCTAAAGAACTTCACACGGCGAAATACTGATGCGAATTGTTCAAATTCGTCGACAAGCAAGGAGTTTAGAGATGAGTTAATGCGTGCTCTGCTTCAAGTTGAACATCCTGTTCTCAAAGTTTTAATTGAAGCTGTATGTACATTGACTTTTAGCCCCTGTTTGACATCCATTAAATCAAAACTCTTATTTTCTCAAACCCATTTCAATCACACATTCACACAATAAAATATTTTGCAGATAAACTCAATTTTTTTTCCTACTTTTTAACCACATATTCACCCAAAAAATAAATATTACAAAACTCATTTTCCCCAAAAAACTCATTTTACTTGAGTGATTTTATGTTAATTTTTTTCAGAGAAGATAATTGTTATCCTTGTTGATTTGATTTTATCTTCTGTTTGTTTCTAGTTTCGAGCTATTGTTGCTGTGGAGTTTGTGAAGAGTAATTCATGGCCGGAACTTGTACCAGAGCTTCGGTCTGTAATTGAGGACAGTGACCGGATCTGCAATAGTGGGAAATCTGAATGGAAAACAATCAATGCCCTAACGGTGCTGCACTCGCTCATTAGACCATTCCAGGTACTGAATCACTTGAATACAAAAATAAAGGCTTTTTTATGTTGTTGTACCATTTTTATCAATTTATACAAGTTATTCATTTCAGAAAAGAATCGAATTGAACTGTTGTCTGTTGGAAGGCGATTGGGATATGATAGGTTGGTGAATGACTATGAGGAATTTGATCGTTAGTTCATAACAGAATGTAAAACAGAGATGAAGAAAATTTTGAAGTGACACAACTTCCACCATCTTAATGTCAAGTCTGTTTCGGTTAATCTATAATCAGGCTTCCAATTGAATATTATCCGAGGAGAGATATTAATCATCAAATGAGCATGTTAACTTACAACTTTTAAACCATATTTTTTGAGTCTTTACTGAAGAGCGAAAAACCAATATTTTCTCTTCCAACACCTGCCAATGCTGCCAAAATCCTATTTTTTCTTTTGTGATTTATTTGTTAGAAGTGCTCTGATCGTATTTTATCCATCTGGCAGTACTTTTTAAATCCAAAACTTGTGAAGGAGCCAGTTCCACCCCAGCTAGAGCTAATTGCAAAAGAGCTGCTTGTACCCTTGCTTGCAGTTTTCCATCATCAGGTGGAAAAGGTAATTTTCCTTTTGATTTTATTACTTTTTCCATTTTCTCATTTGTTGAAGTGTCTTGAATTCATGTCATTGGTGCACTAGCAGGCATTAACTGTCCAAGATAGAGTGGACGTGGAAACTGAGAAGATCCTCCTCATCATATGCAAGTGCATATATTTTACAGTAAGTTTAATTTTTATGGCAGCTTTCTATGTTACACAGTGCATGTCTCTCATTGTAGGCTATATTTGTGTCTAACTTGCAAGTATGCATGTTTCTTCTTGCGTTTCATTTTTCTTTTCTACTATCACTGATTGCGTTCTTTTAGTTTTTAATTCGTAAGTGTCCGTCTATCCTTTATCCGGAGACAAACTTTCTAATTCTTCCCTTTTCTCTGAGCCACATTTAATGTTGTTGGTTTTGCAGGTACGGTCACATATGCCATCTGCTTTGGCACCTTTTCTTCCTTCTCTTTGTAGTGATCTGTTTAAAGTTTTGAGTTCTATAACTCTTGAGGTTGGAGAAGCTTTTGTAGAAGGGCAGACACTGAGGCGAAAGATGGGAAAGAGAGGTTTACTCATTTTCTGTGCTTTAGTTACTCGACATCGGAAGTTCTCTGATAAGTAATATATAGACCTTTTCAGATTTGACTTCTATGAGGAAAAGGCAACTGGAATCGTCCCTTATATTTGCCTAATTTTGCATTTGCAGGCTGATGCCAGATATTTTTGACTGTGTATCACAAATCGTCAAGTACAGCTTAATCATTAGTGTAAGGGCTTTGTGATTGCCTGAATTATGATGACCTCGAATTCTTGCTTGCTTTTCATTGAAATTTTTTGGTAATGATTTTGTGCCTTCCTCATGAAACTAACAAGGATTATAACACTTGGCTTGTAATGGTTGCAAAGTCTAGCTGCTTTTGATCTTCATATTGATTTATTAATGAACTGAAGAAAGTGCAAAAACAGATGCATGAAGCTGACCTGAAGTTTATGGAGAACAAGCCTTAATTTGTTGTTGCAGCTTAACTTGTACTTGGGCGTTATTTAATTGTTCATTGACCTGTATATTCAGTTTGTCTCTTGATTTTTTCCGTTCAACCCATGAAATAAAGGAAAAAACATTCCAAATATTTGACATCCCATGGATAATCCTTGTGCAGAAGCTGGATTTTTTATCAGAGAGGATTGTTTCATTAGCTTTTGATGTTATCTCTCGTGTTCTGGAAACTGGACCAGTAAGCACATTTGATTTTCTCATTTATTAATAATATTCCTTTTCCTGTTCTAGTGGTTGTAGTATCCTTTTTTCAAATGATCTATTGTTCTAACTGAAGTATTTGAAATTCTGTTACGTGACTCCATCTGAGACATTACTTTATCTCATGTAACTGAAAACAGGGATGGCGACTTGTGTCACCCCATTTTTCAACCTTGTTAGACTCTGCGATCTTTCCAACACTAATAATGAATGAGAAGGTGAGATCTGAGATTTTTCGAATATTTTAAAATTGCAATGGTGATATTTTAAAATTTTGATTGCATGTAGAAGATGAACCGCTTAAGAATTGCATCGAGGAGTTGGTATCAAGATTTTAGCATGGAACCACTGTCCTTTCTTTCTTGTAATATTTCACCAAATATTGTCTCGGTAGCATGTAATTTATTTGATTCTGTCTTCAAGTAGGACATTGCTGAGTGGGAAGAAGATGCAGAGGAGTACATGCGGAAAAATCTTCCATCTGAACTTGTATGCATTGACATCATCATCTTTTAATATCATCTATATATCTGTCATTAGTTTTGATCACATTGGTTTCAATTGTGTTCAGGAAGAAATTTCTGGTTGGAGAGAGGACCTGTTTACTGCAAGAAAAAGTGCTTTGAATTTACTTGGCATTATTTCAATTTCAAAGGTCTGTATTCCAAACCTACGCTTCCAGATTCCTCTGTAGAAATGCTCACATCAATCCTAACTTGCAGGGACCTCCAGTTTTGTTTTCTTCAGTTTCATCTAAACGTAAGAAAGGTGAAAGGAACAAAAGAAAAGATTGCAGTTCTATTGGAGAGTTGTTAGTGCTACCCTACTTGTCAAAGTTCCCTATACCTGTTGATTCCAGTTCAAAGGCTATAAATGAGTGAGTTGAAAGAAACTTAACTCAATTAACTTTGATTTAGGTGAAATTAATTCATGACGACTTTCTGTGTATTATTAGAATGTTTTCACAATATCTAATTGCTGCCGCATCCATATTTCTCCTTCAGCCCTCCTCGTCCTTTCTTGAAGCATAAATTACTGTACTCCCTCTGAAGAGTCTCTGCTTACCTTTTCTTTTAATGATTTGGTTTATGTTATTGTGGCAGATACTTTGGTGTTTTAATGGCCTATAGCAGCCTTTTAGATGTAAGGACATCTGATGCTAATGATCCTATGAAACTTACCTTATCTAGTTGTTACATAAACAATTTATTGTCTTGCAATTCATGATCAGTTTCTGAAGGAGCAAAAGCCTGGATTTACTGCCACTCTCATTCGGACGCGGGTGCTACCTCTGTATAAAGAATCTTTTTGTCAACCATATTTGATTGCTTCTGCAAACTGGATTCTTGGAGAGCTCTCTCCCTGTATCCCCGAGGTTAGGCAATTTCCTTTTCATTTATCTTGTATTGATTACTCTCATAACCATGTTTTTATGCATACAAACATGGATGCCTTTTACCATTTCAATTCATTTTGTGGAGCATCCTCTGAGAAATGTTAAATTTGCATTTCCAGGAAATGAATGCTGATATATACACATCATTGTTGAAAGTGTTGACAATGCCTGACACAGACAAATTTTCATGTTTCCCTGTCCGGACATCATCTGCTGGTGCAATTGCGAAACTTGTTGAAGTAAGAAGGTTCTAACTTGGTATCATTTTTCTTGAAGTGTTAAGTCAATTAAGTATGATCTCCTACTTCTGGATTGGCAGAATGACTACATGCCACCTGAATGGTTACCTCTGCTTCAAATGGTAGTTGGTAGGATTAGCGATGATGAAGAAGAGACTTCAGTTTATTTACAGCTTCTTGGTACATTAATGGAGATTGGTAGTGAAAATGTTGCTCCTTATATCCCTGATATTGTTCCATTGTTGGTAGGAGCAATATCGAGGTGTGTACCTCCTAGTCCAGATCCATGGCCTCAAGTATGACTCCACTTCTTGTCCACTAATTTTCTCTATATACTTGTTTCTTCTCTAATTTTCCGTCTTGTGAAAATACTAGTTGGTGATCGACCTAGGATTTGGCGATGGGAGAGGGCAAAGCC
The DNA here is from genome assembly GCA_903798405.1 of Fraxinus platypoda. Lineage (NCBI taxonomy): Eukaryota > Viridiplantae > Streptophyta > Magnoliopsida > Lamiales > Oleaceae > Fraxinus > Fraxinus platypoda. Next base: position 5,765 of record CAIGRT010091709.1, read on the forward strand.
TGTAATTGACATATGAAGGAATTATCTAATTATTTTGTTTAGCCTTGTGGAAATTGAATAAAAAAGGGACTTGTGACATGCATAGCAAATGTACTTTGGCCACCACAATATTTTGAGCCTTTATTTACTACTATCTCACGTTTATTACGTAAAGTTATGACTGTCTCTAGTGACTCTTCCTTAAACATTAGCAACAGGTTATTTCGTTTAGGAATCAACAGGCATGCATCTAGATTCAAATTGACACACGACTATCTTCTGCTTAAATAGACTTTAATCATATTAGCGAACTAAATAAAATTACTTAAACCATATCAACTCTCTAATTCAGATAATCAAGGTAGGTGAGAATGGTGAATGTTTAAATCATGGCACTGGAACCAACATTGATGTAGAAGTTACAGGTAGGAAGCTTACTAAATTCTCTCCCACATCGTGTGAAAACTATAGCTTTTTCTATTAATCACTCCAAGGAATGATTGGGGTTAGGCAACACGAGGAATATACCTGTCTTTGGCAGGTAGAGTAGCTTTTAACGTCTAGGACATAATAAAAGATCCACCGAATATGTCAAAATGTGATCCAGTTAGCAATTTATCCTCTCTAACCATTTTTGTTGGAAGTTAAGGCCAAACACCAGTTTTTCTTTTCTCTTACCAGGTTATCTTGCAGTTTAATTAGTTTATATGCAGCTCCAGTAGGCCCTTTTGGGTTTGTTGTGAACAAATGATTTGTCAGGCATGGGGGGTGGGGTGTTTAAAATTGAGGTTGAATGAGATTTTCCTTTTTTCTAGATTATAGATTGAGAACTCCCAACAGGGCTTGGGCATGGCAAGACCAGAATTTGAATTAGAACTGGCTTATTTCTAACATGTAGATGAAGGAATTGCTCTAATCTTACGGACTGTCGTTGGGCCTGCCTCTGCCTGGGCAATCCATCTGTAATTTTTGGTTTGATGTCCTTTTAGATTATTCTCTACTGGAAATTCTTGTCATATGTTGTATGCTAAAATATGAAAAACCTTTGGCATGCCATGTTTTGAGAAAATATATATTAATTGAACATGTACATCGATGGTTAATGATGCTTTAAGTAACTCTCCTAAGTCCTAACACATGCACTTACTCAATAATACATGCATACATGTAGATGTGTGTGGATATTTATGGTTTAACTGAAACTGCATCTATTAGATGGTTGAAAGGGGCTTTGCAACATTAGCATTGGTAGCTCAATGTTGGGAGGACTCTGCACCTGAAGGATCTGAAGAAAACGAGTCATATGTTGCATGGGTATCTCAGCGAACAACTATTGCAAAAGCCTTCTCCGATCTCCTGCAACGAGCTTGGTTTAGACCTTTCCAGTCCATGGTTAGTCATATATATTTGTCATTGGAAAATGGGGCTCTTAGAAGTAATTGCTATGTTTCTCTCTTGTTAAATTGATTGTCTTCTAAAGTAGTAATTAATTTTAATAATCAATGAGCAATAACAAACTGGGAGTCATCCTTTTAATAGATTCCTTCGAGCTACTTCTACTTTAGCTGACTGTATCAAGTTTTCCAGGATCTGAAGTGGCTAGTAGAAAAGCTGGAAGTTATTGGATTTTGAAGTACAAAGTTGCTCTAACTAGAACATTGTTTATCTTTATCATACTGATTTATTTTTGCACTTTGGCTACTCAAATTTCTGATGCACATTTGTTCTAAGATCTGATGTTTCATATTCTCAAAATCATGTGGTTATTGCTCCATCCTTGGTGGCTGCGAGTATTTATCACAGAAACTGAATTTTGTTTTAAATGTACTGGATGAGACACTATAAAATTGATACTTGAAAATTGTGGACATCTAGTTAAAAGTGAATGGTGAGAAATCTTGCAGTGATATGGAATCGATATGTTGCAAAGCAGTTTGGCATTTACCTACTCTGTCCAGATTTTCTTCTGCATTAGATCACTTTCCATACGATTATGCAATTGGCTTATTCATACTTTTTAGATGATCTAGGAGAGCTTACTTTTCTTACAAATCTAATCAATTTATTGTACACCTGAACATGTTTTAACTAGCAATTTGATATGCATATCTTATAAGGCAGAATCATGTTTATGACGTTCCTCTGCTGTGCGAATGATCAGGAAGGTGAGGCTGCTCTTTCAACAGCGTCTCTGTCGTGCGTGGATGATTCATCCACGTTGCTTGGGTTCATAATTCAATATATTGCTGATAGCAATATTGTTCTACAGCTAAAAATCTCAGAGTTGCTAGTAGCTTGGTCTAATCTAATTGCCGACTGGAATGCCTGGGAAGAAATGGAGGATTTATCAATTTTTAAGTGCATCAAGGAAGCTGTTAGTCTAAACAACAAATTTGCTTTGAAGAATTTCGTTGTGGGACAACTACCATCTCCTCCGGCTCCTCCTGTGCCACAACGTTCAATTATTGAAGGAATTGGTCTTTTTGTCACTGAGGCATTTTCACAGTATCAATCTGCAATCTGGAGGGCTTCATCATGTGTCCATTTGTTATTGCATGTCACAAGTTACTCATTAGAACAAGATGTTAAGAAGTCGCTGGCTTTTTCGTTTAGTGAGGCAGCATTTTCTCGTTTCAGAGAAACTAAAAGCAAGCCTTGCTCATTGTGGAAACCATTGTTGCTAGGGATATCGTCATGCTATTTACACTTCCCTGACGGCGTTGAGAAGATTTTGGAGACCCTTGAACATGAAGGCTTCACCGTCTGGGTATCTGCCTTGGCATTTATCTTGACTGACAAATTTGGACACAAAATGTCAACGAAGTCTGAGATAAAGTTAACTGGTTAGTGTTTAATTTTTTAGCCTTTTCAATTCTTTCGAAGCATGGTCATTGTTTGTGAAAGAGCTGGAGAAGTAGTGAATGATGAGGTTAACTGCTGAGCTGGTGCATAATTGGTTCTAACCTGAGTTTTCCAAGAATTATATTCATCATCTCAATGTACTAAATCTAGTAACTGCCATATTATCCATTTCATCTCCATAAATTCGAATTGCCTATAAAATGGTTGAGGTCTCGCTTAAAGATATTCATGTAATCATATGGTTTCATTATGACTTTCAGGGATGACGTTAGTTAAAGTAATTGAGCGTCTCCTAACAGAAGGAAAACAAAGTAGTACTTTACTGCAGGATTGCTTTACTTCTTTGATAGAGGCATCCTTAAGGGTGAAAGAATTGCAAGCAGAAGAGGAAGGAGAAGAAGAGGATGAAGATGAAGACGAGGATGATAACGATGAGGACTCTGAGGATGATGATGAAGAGGTTAAGGACCAACTTCCTTCCTGATCTATCAATTCGAGTGCAGGCGTGCTTGATTCTAAATGCTGCCTCCCCTTTCCCCAATATATGTCCTTCCTCTCCACTCAAAAAGGAAAAGATAAACGATATTATTAATGCATCTTGCAGTTCGTCTCATATTTTGAACCACATTAGCAACTACCAGTGTGTACTGAAGTTACATCTTGTTTTTACTTTTGGTTGCGATGCTAGGATTCCGAGGATGATGAAATTGAAGAAACTGAAGAGGAATTCCTAGAAAGGTGTGCCAAAGTAGCCACTGCATTGGAAAATGGGACAATTGTGGAAGAAGGCGATTTGGAAGATCAGGAGCAAGATATTGAACTTGGTATTGACTGTCAATGCTCTTTTCTAATTCTTAATTATTTCATCATTTACTTAAATAATCTAGTTAGTATTTGGAAACAGGGGTGTTTTGGTGTAAAGTTCTCCTTTTAGGACATTAGTTAGCCAACATCTGGATGCTTTATATTTCTTCAAACATATTCACATCTAGACTAGATTTGAACTGTTATTATCTTGTAAAAGCTCAGTTGGAGAAACTTAATTGGAAATCAGACTGGAGTGACCGGTTCAACTGTGCAGCCGAATATATTTTTCAAAGAATGATGTTATTCCGTAACATTGACGTGTCTATCTAAGATAGTTGGAGAAACTTAGTTGTATTATAGAGGACTGAATACAAATTTGTTATTAGTGTTTAACCTTTAATATCTTATGTTGCTTTGCGTTGGTGCACAGGTACAATGGACGAGGTTGATCTGGAGAGTAGTGTCCTCTCATTGATCCAGAAGTACCATGGTATTCTCGTACAAGGACAGTCGCTTCCACCTCAACTGATTTCAAGCTTCGTCAGCACCTTTCCCGAATGTAATATGTACTTCCAACAACTAAGGCATTAGCCTTTTATTACGTTCCAGTTAAAATTATAGAAAGCATTTGTGGTCTTTATTGTACTATCCCCATGATTGTAGTACTAAATTAATTTTAATGTAAAAGAATCTTGCACTAGACCAAACATGTTACCTACATTAACTGAAATGTTTGGCTAGGTATTTTATAAACACGGGTTAAATGCATTGTGGGTCATTGAACATTAGCAAACTTGCAAGGGGGTCGCTGAACTTCAATTGAGTGCAAATGTAGCCATTCTGTTAGTGTCCATCTGTCAATTTAACGCGTGAATAACAAGATCTTAAAATCAATGGTAAGCTGATGCGTAACTCTAAAATATAATAATCACAACACCATATTTTTAATCACAATTTCATTAGGTGAAATCTTGGCTACAAGAGTGTTTTGTTTGATATGAAATTTTGTTTAAAGATGTGAAGTGTCGTGAAATTAATATTACTTACAAAATTGTTTTTAAAAATTGTTTTACAAATGTGATGTGCCATGAAATTGAAAGTTTGTTTTATACGTCTCCAGATGTGGGATGAATTGATGGCTGACTTTCCTGAATTATTTTCCCTAATCTTTAAAAAGATTAACATGTCAGAAAATGAGTTGACATCTTCACATTTTCTAAGAAGAGATTTTATGATGATGTGTAAATAATATATTAAAGGGACAAATAAGGAAACAACAAGTATAGGACAACAAAATTCAACTCAAAATAAAGGATCATCCAATCCAATATTTAAGGCTGATGTCAATTTCTGTCCTAAATAAAGAGTAGCAAAATTTGGAATTATTCTTCTTGGCCAGGGCCACAGACTCCCTGCCAATGGACCAGGGCCCATGTGGCCCTGGCAAAGTAGCATATCTCCTAAATTTGGAAGTAATTCTTTTTAGGGATAATTGCAGCAACGG
>CAIGRT010091718.1:0-14534 GCA_903798405.1 Fraxinus platypoda
GATAACTTGCATACTCTGCATTTGTAAGTGTTAATTTCTCTGTGCAGCTTCTTTTTTCAATACTCTACTACTCTAAATTCCCAACACTGTGGACTTCCCACTTCCAGTCTTCCACTCTCTCCAACTAGAGGTCTAGAGCCAATAGCCATTGTCGACGTTCCCCCGGGCTGAACTTCTAGGCTGGGTCCGCCCCTGAACATAGGAGGCTGTTAGCTTGATTTCTTAGTTTGCGTTGTGGTGGAAGGCGACTATGTTGTTAGAAGGTGGATTTGGAAAATGAAGATCAGGTGGTGATGGTACCGTTGCAAATTTGGGGGTGAGGATGGTGGCATAATGGTGCAAACTGTGGTGGAGTTGGTCTTGGTGGTGGTGTACCATGGTATATATATAATAAAAGAGGCGGTGATGATGGTGGTGAAAATAGGTGATGAAAAGTGTGTATTGTAATTCAACATAAAATGCAACACATTGTATTATAGAATGTATGATAAAAAAATTAAAATTAGCATTTGAGAATAAGAAAAGGTTTAAAAGTTTATTTGGAATTAATAAATATTTTAAGCCCTTGTTTGATCCCCATTTTTTTTTAAATACATTTTTCTATCTTTTCTTTTCAATCATACATTATTCAATAAAATAATATTATACACAATCCAAAATTTTTTCCTTTATTTTTAACCACACATTCTCCATCAATCTACTATTCCAAAATACATTCTATACCAAAAAATGGGGGCTCAAACAGCGCGTTTGTGAATAATTTTCGTAAATTAATAACCTCGCTTGAGTAATATTTTTTGACCGGTCACGAGATAACGTGATAAATTAATAATTCAATAAGTTTAATAGAAAATACATTATAAAACTCATATAGATCTCACATAATGTATATAAATTAAAATTTTCATCTATATAGTGCTTATTATTCAACTATGAGGCATTCTTAAGATAGGACTCGATCATTATTTGTTTATGCTTGAAATTGATATCAACTTGAATATCATTTCTAACTTCTCTTAACATGGAAATTATTTCTGGTGTGGTTTTCTCATACTACAACAAAAAAATTATTCAATTTAATCATCATTTTGATTGCTACTTGGGATTATTTTTGTTTTACTCTCACAATACTTTATGCATTTCATTTGTAACAACTCAATTCACTTAATATGATACTATCTACTTTGGACAAAGCCTGCACGATTTCATTCTTGTGCTTTCATCCAAAATGACTCCTACCGATTGGAAATGGTCATTTTACTTATAAAAATTAGTTGCATTTGTAATTTTTTTGCACGAGAACGAGTACATAAAACAGTAAAAACAAATAACATACTCGATGTTCCCCCAAGGCTTATAACAGACATTGTCCTCAATATATAAAAAATATAACAAACAATATATAAAAGTTAAGCTCAAAGATGGGAACTAAGTGCTCCTCTGGTATAACTTTGCAAGTGGTAGATGGACTGACTTGAACGTGTTGGGTCACTTTCTATGTCTTTTTTCTTGTCCAGTGTGTTTAGGTGTCATGTTCTTTCAAAATAATTAGAAATCAATAATAATATGGAATAAATTATAATATGCTCAAACATACCCTAAAGGAAACTATGGGGGATGAAGATACTATATACTACTAAAATGAATAAAAATTATTAATCCCATATTCTAGAAAGCAAAATCAATAAAAGGGAAGAAAATTGGGTTGCCTCCAAACTTGTTTATAGTCATTAGCTTGGTTTTGATGTTTTGGCTATTCATAGTGGCTTGAAAAAGGAGTTTTCAACCTTACATCGGCTGCACTGACAATTGTTCTTTAATTCATTTTTAATCCTCCAGATTATAAAGTTTCCATTATTGTCTCTTCCATCCAACCCCCAACGCCCTTTTTATTCTTGTGATTGATCCAATCCTCATTTTCTTTATGGTCAATCTTTTTACATTCTCAATGTAAGGTGGTTTCCTGAGTAGACTATTCATGGTGAAGATTCATTATTTTCCTTCCACCCTCAAGATTATCTCACTCTTTTCAAAATCTATTAATTGTCATCTAGTTGTTAAGAATGATCTTTCTAGAATTAATGACATGTGTTGAGCATTATATCAAGGATGATTAAATCAGTTGGAAAGAAAAGATCTCCAACTTTGATGAGCATATCCTCTACCAGTCCATAACTATGATTGAATGTTCTATCAGCCAGTTGTAGAATTATTAAAGTTGTTGGATGATTCCTTAATCCTAATTTTCTATAGATAATTTTCTATAGATAGACAATGATACCAGATTAAATACTTGCTCCGTAATCAATTTAAGTATTTAAACTATACAAATTTCGTATAGAGTAAGGTAAAATGAAAATCTCTTGAACTTTCAATTTATAAGGGAGCTTATACTGTAGAATCATACTGCATTCTTCAGTTAATGCCACTATTTCATCTAATGGTGAATTTCTCTTATTGGTTAGCGTTTTTTTTTTCAAAAAATTAGTATAATTTGGAATCTGTAGAAGGACGTCAATGAAAGGAATGTTGATGTGAAGTTGGTTGATGGTATTCAAGAACTTCTTGAACTGCTTTTCTAGCTTTTTGTTCTGCAATCTTTGAGAAAATGGGATTGGAGGCGTGTGTTTATTGACAGGAATGGTTGTCTTAACTTGTGGACTATCTGATTGTTTTTCTTGATTAACCTTTGTCCATTCTTTAGACTGACCCACATGTTCCTCGTCCGTGGGAGGTACTTGATTATCCTTGGTTCATTTTTTCTCCATAGTGATTTTTGGCAATTGAACTTCACTCCTTATATTGATGACCTGAACATGTTCCTCTTTTGGTAGCACATATGCTCGAACAGGGGTACAAACTTAATTAATAGTGTCTTAATAACTACATAATTCATAGCTTCAACTGCTAAGACTTGATCATGTGGGTTCTTTACTGTGTCGCTGTAGGGTACTCTATGTTCTGTTGGACAATACATCTATCTATCCCATCTGAATTTCCAAATTTTTATTACAACCTGTTGGTTCTGAAAATTAGTCTCAATCTTTGTAATGTACTGAACCTTTAGATTCTCCAAAGATGACTTCTTTTTTTATTGTTGACAAAATTCTTGTAGGTTGTCCTGAATATGATTTTCCTGACCCTAATTATCAGCCCATGAAATGTTGGGATGATTTTTCCAACTTGGATTATATGTGTTGGAGTAAGGGATTGTTCTACTATCTTGGAGAATTCTATGCATAACTGACCTCCTCAGTCTGATAAATTTATGTGGATGCTAAAAGACAACTTGCAGTCATATGATCTACCACGTAGCCCCCTCACAGACTAGTTTTGATTGGTGCAATATGCTCACATTTTAAGTTAAGTTGTCCGATTTCTTTGTTAGTACTTTTATCTGGGTTCCCAATGTTGTAACTGCGTCTACATTGCGAATACTTGTTATTTTTCACGAGGTTTCCCTTTCAGTTGGCCACATAGATTGATTTTCTACAATTCTCTCGAAAAGATCTAAAACATTATTTAAGGGCATATCCATTATTGAGCCTCTGCTGAATCATCGACTATGTTATGGTATTCAGGTCACATGTTTGAATTGAATATGTGGATATGAGCATTTTTAGGAATGTTCATATCAGGGCACTTTCTGAAGTAATCTTTGAATATTTCCCATGCTTTTGGATAGCTCTCGAGATCTTTTTACTTGAAAGTGTGTAGCTCAATTTTTATCTGATGAACTCGAGATTGAGGAAAGAATTTCATTGTAAACTTCTGTATAATGTCATTCTAAGAAACGATGCTCCCAACAGACAGTGAGGGTAACAATTCTTTTGCGGTATCCTTCAAAGTATGAAGGAATTAGGCGCATTCAAAAATCATTAGCGACATGCCTTCATGACTAATCTAATCACAAAGTATCAGGAAAGCTTGAATATGCTCATGAGGATTTTTCAGTTAGTTTTCCAGAGAACCCGGTGTCCTGATGATTATTAAACAAATTGATGACATCTGATTTACTATGGAAGTTAGTCATCCCAAAAGGTAGATAAATGATAGCTAGTTGCATAGGAACATGTATGAGATTTAACACAATCCCTCAGAGCTTATCCATTGTTGGCACTACTCTAGCAGATCTGGTTAGTCTGGCGGATCACGTGGTAATTGAATTTGATTTTCTACCATTTTTCTTCTCTTTATTTTCTTCTTCATTGTCGAAGGTTTTTCAATCTCAGGATCTAATGGTGGGAGTTTGATTTCTTTAAAATCTTGCATAAACTGTCAAAAGAATAAGAGAGATTATGTGTATAATTAATAGCCTAAAATAAAATAAATTTCGAATCCCATATAAACAAATAAATTCAAATACTTTATTCACTGACAACAGCGCTAGAAACTTGTTCTTGTGAATTCCACAAGCGTACGGGATCGTTGACAAGTAATCAATTTAGTGAGTTGAGAATATCGTCCCATAGAGAATAAATTTCAATTCAAGTTTACTAGTTTTGTATGGAATTCGAAGTATACAAACAAAAGAAATTTTATTTGTCATTATTCTAAATTATGCTAAGAAATATGTAAAAAGTGTGTTTATATCAAATTATGAATGATTGTATTGGTGCTATCTATTTCAAGTCCGAGTTATATAATTTAGTTTCATTCATGCATTCTTGATAATCGATAAAGCTAATGTATTTAACTTTTTTTTTGAAATAAATTAAGTCTATTCTAATCACGACCCGAGTCTATTCTTTGTAGGGATTCGAACTATTAGAGTGCATTAAATTTTAGATTATTTATATGATTGCACACACAATATTGTTATTCATACAATCTATTGTCTGTGTGTTAACCTTGCTGCATTCTAAACTTATTGTGAGTCTCTCAATAATACAAAGAGAAATTAATTATCTAATTTGTGATTAAGCAATTAAATAATACAATGAAAATGCAATATTAATCAAAAAATGCAAGAAATACTAAACTGCTAGTCTTTAATGAAAACAAATAACAATATTGTTCATCTTCATCCAATACAAAAATGATCTAGCTTAGCATGATGTAATATAAATTACAAAAAGAATAATAGAAAAATAGCACCCGGAACACAAATAATGAAATGATGCAAAATACATTGATATTCAATTCAAATATTGAAATCTTCAATTTCTTGATGTAATTGATTTTCAATTCTTAGGTTTGATGCTATCTCTAAAAATATAGCAATTGACCTCTAGTTCCTGATGAATTGGATGCTATAATTGTGTATTAAGTGGCTAGAAAGAGATTAAAACAATGATAGCCCTTGTTTGGTATTCAATCAAAATTGCGTACCAATTTAAAACAAAAAAGAATTCTGATTTAAAAAGGAAACTGCGCAACATCCCCTATTTTTCTGGGGAGCGCTCGCGCTATCACCGTAGCCACACGCAAGCTGCTTGGCTATTCAACTCTTGGTTAATTCTTTCACAAGATGATACGGCTCTCTACTCGCGCGTGCATGGTAATAAACTTTCAATTTTGTGCGTTTTGGTCCCATCTTTCTTCTAATGTGCATTTCAAGTCATTTTAGGTATAATTGTGATTCTTCAACTTTCAATTGAATCCAATTGCTCCCAAGCCTTCTCCAATTGTTGATCTTAAGTCCGATTCAACTATTTAAAGTGTGCAATTTAGTCTTGATACTTTTTATTTCTTCATTTTTTTCACCCATTTTCTCTTCTTTTGCCCAATTTAACAAATTTGCATCGAGTTTTACCTAACAAATGAAACATAATCATAACTAAGTCATAAATGATCAAAATTAATAACAATTGGTTTCATTTAACGGCCCAGATATGTGTACAAAATACACTTATCAGGTTTTGAAAAATGCTGACTAGTTTTTCATGTAATTCCATAACAATGCAAGCCTAGCTAGTTAGTACTACATCTACTACTCATATGCGACCAAATATGTTGCATGAACGATACATCAATATCATTGGTTATGTTATGCCTATATCTACAGACAAGCCACATGACTGCAAGCTAAACAAAATTAAAGCAAGCACATTAGCTCCATTTGCATCGCAATGCTATCCTATGCTAATGTATTGTGTTGCCGCCCGAATTCAACTGTCTGAGGCAATGACGTCAAATCCTATTGTGTTGCCTATCGTCTCTTTTGAGGTGTTAGGAAAACCATGCAATGCCTCCATGTGTTCTCTTTTGACACATCACAACTCTTATCACAATATCTCATCATCACTCCAAGATAAATTTAGGAGCTAACCATTGACCACACTGAGTGGGCCTTATAGATTTGAAGCGGTTGATGTTTGACCCCTAAAGCATAAGTCTAATCTCTAACATCTTGAGCAAAGTGCATTTGATTGATGTGACATTTTTGCAAAGTTAGATTGTAATCAAATCTTGATAATTTGCCTATGACATGGTGTGGGAGGTCACAAGCCTTTGATGAATACTATGTAACATCTTTGAGCTTGATGTATGAGTAGCTGCGATGAAACCACGTATCAAGCATCCAACGATACTTTTATGCATTTCTTTTATTTACAAATAATCACACTTGTTATCAGTTGAAGGTAATTGAAATTTGGTAATCTCACTCTCGAATATAAACCTAACTCCCGTATTCTTATTTTTCTCGTATCCCCCACACTCTAATTATTGTCTGTATTTTGACTTGGAGCCACGGTAGGTTATATATACGTGAAGGAGAAATGAGTAGGGATATGTTGATGCTTGGGTCCGGTCGATTCGAATGTGAGCACGTTACATTTAGATCACACTTTACTAGATGATTTTAGTATTTCTCAATATATGAACCTATGTAGACATGTCTATTATCTATGTATGTATGTACGTGTCTAGTAGATTGGTTTCACAAAAGATCAAAGATATGTAGTTAGTTCTATGAAATATATGGATAAGTGGATAGTAGTTTTGATGTGTGACTAAAATTAAAATTAGACTTTGATTGAAAATTATAAATAATTTATAATATTTCCTAAACATAGTCAAATGAACTTCTGTATTTAGTTTAGAAGTTTTTTTGGTCATAAATTATTTTTCCCCCTGTTTTATTAATCTATTTGTTGTTGTTAATTGTTTTTAATTTTTTTTTCTAAATTATTATCTTTTTGGGACTCATTTGTACTTTTCAAAAAATAGCAAAAATATGAATTTTCCATAGTATTTTTCACAACCAGAGGTTTTCCCCTGGTTTCACTACCATGGGTGGGCAGTAGCGAAAATCAAGGAAAACCATTTGGTATTTGAAAAATGCTATTCACACAGGTTAGCCAACAGAGTAAAAAACAGGGCTTTAAAATTAATGACGTGGAGTCTGTCAATTGTTTGGAGGGAAACCCAATTTACAACAAAGCCTTTTTGGACAATTGGAGGGGAAACCCAATTTCTGCTTGCACCCATTTCCTCTCCACTCAGCACAGTTTTTCCCATTTTCCTCTCTGTCCCACATAAATAACTCCCACATCTCCTTTTCCAGCTCCGTTCGAAGAAGGATCTGAACTCCGGAGGTGACCCGCACGTCTCCGTATTTTTCCCAATTCAGACTCCCAGCTAGTGACTATAAAGGTATGATACAAATCGAGTTTGGAGGTTAAATAGTGTAAATTTGTTTAGACAATCCAGTGCTAAATTGTCTGTGACGGTAATATATAGGAATGAATAAGTAAAATTATCTGGTTTTGTGGAGGTTTTGTGGTATTGATTATTCTCGGTTAAAATTTAATGTGTTAAAGAGGGAAAAGCTGATGGCGAATCACTTTTCTTGCCGCCATTGTTGATTGAGTCACAAACCTTGCCGCCATTGTTGAGTTGTTAGAGCTCTGCAATTGATGTTGGTGTAGACATTTATTGTATATGAATTTAGTGTATAATCATTTGGCCTTATGAAGCTCATATTTCTTTTTATTGTTAATAGCTCTCTTCAATTGAAAATATAGACCACACATGTTTATTTCAATAGAAATATATTGGCTTAATCAAGGTATTGAAGGAAAAGTTGTCCTTAATATGAAATTTCAAAATGAGTGAACAAACTGAAATTAACTACATAGAATGAAATTATAATTGTTTTATTTGTTGAATGAAAATGACATTACTTTTTTGTCGTAGCAGAACAAAGTATGGACGACATGCAGGACAAACATGACGATGTTTTGGTGCAATTTGAGAGTGGGAACGTTACAGAGTCCGTGAACGTAGTGGAAGGTGAAACATCTAGGGAAGTTGTTGTGATTTGTGCCTGAGGTGGGAATGTTGTTCAAAAATGAGAAAGATATGTATGATTTTTTTACATGAAATATGCTTACACATTGGGTTTTCTAGTTAAGAAAAGGAATTCGAAAAGGGCGACGATGGAGTTTTGAGATATGTAACGTTGACATGTAGCCATGAAGGCGGAATAATCGGGAATAGTAGCGGTTCTTTGAAGCCGCAACCAACAGTTAGATGGGTTGTAAAGCCAGGATATCTGCATCTTCTGATGGTTTTAGAAACTGGAGAATTAACGCGGTAAACCTCGATCACAATCATGAAACAAGTCCTTCTAAATCTGGGTTATATCGATGCAACAGACAATTGAGTGCAGCTATGAAATGGAAGCTTTAGGAGAATGACGTGGCAGGAATTGCGTTGCATAAAAGTTACACCAGTTGTAGAAACAGGTGGATATGAGAACATGAATTGTATTGAAAGGGATTGTCAGAACTATATAGAACGAGCGAGGCGATTACGACTTGGGAAAGGAGATGCGGCAGCAATTCAATCCTATTTTTCAAAAATGCAAGCACAATGCTCGGGATTTTACTTTAGTATTGATTTGGATGACGAGTCGCGGCTACAAAATGTATTTTGGGCAGATAATTGGTCTAGGCAGGCGTACAAGGAGTTTGCGATGTTGTTTAATTTGATACCACTTACCTCACTAATAAATACGACATGCCATTCGCCCATTTCATAGGCGTAAATCATCACGGACAATCGACTCTGCTTGGTTGTGGTTTGGTGTCGAACGAAGACACAGATACTTTTGTATGGTTGTTCAAGACATGGCTTCAATTCATGCACGGTCAAGCTCCACACGGTATTATTACTGATCAAGATAGGGCAATGCAAAATGCCATTCAGATTGTTTTTCCAAATACAAAACATAGATGGTGTTTGTGGCACATTTTGAAGAAGTTACCAGAGAAGTTTGGCTACCATGATGACAAGGGTTCAATATTTGGGGCTATACACAGATTGGTATATGATTCGCAGTCCACGTATGGGTTGCATGACAATGATTAGCTATCAGGATTGTACGAGAGTAGGGAACGTTGGGTTCCTTGATTTTTGAAAACCACTTTCTGGGTTGGGATGTCAACTACACAGAGAAGTGGGAGTATGAATGCATTTTTCGATGGGTACGTGCACTCGAAAACCTCATTGAAGCAATTTGTTGAACAGTACGAACACGCCCTAAGAAGTAAGGTTAAGAAGGAGTTTCAGGCTGATTTCAAATCATTCTTGCAAATGGTACCATGTGCAACACAGTTTGAAATGGAGCAACAGTTTCAATCAGTTTATACCATTTCAAAATTTTGTGAATTTCAAGAAGAGTTAACGAGAAAGGTGTAGTGCGACGTGATGTCTACTTCAGATCGATGTTTTGATACAATGTATGAAGTACGAGAGAATGTTATGCATGAGGGTTGTCAGAGGAGAAAGACATTCATCGTGTCGTTCGTAAGAGACAAATGTGAAATTGTTTGCACCTGCCACTTGTTTGAGTTTCGGGGAATACTTTGCAGACATGTGACCACAGTATTGGTCCGGAATGACGTCACACATGTGCCGGATAGGTACATACTATGGAGGTGGAGACGAGATGTTCGTAGAGCCCACATGAGGGTTGTAGTAAATTACAATGGACTAGTCAGTACTCTGGCACAATTGAGATACGAAGAGATGTCTAATGGTTTCGCAGAGGTGGTAAACCTTGTTGTAGATGATGAAAGCCGTTCACGCGCGATAATGGAGTGGATAAAATTTCAATATAAAAATCTTACGACCACGAAATTGAGTACAAGAAGTAATTGCGTTTTGCAACATACTACGCAGGCCCTCAATGTAGACAATGATTTGGCAAATACTTCGAGTGTAAGCGTGCTTGATCCAAAACGTACGCGAAGAAAGGGAGCCCCAAGGAAACTTAGGAGAAAAAACCCATTGGAGATTGCATCAAAGAAAGCGAAGGTACGTTGGATAGATTATTTTAAGATTTGCATCTGTTTCAAAATAAATATTACAATTACCTTTGATGTCATACAGTCTGGTTCGACCTCAAACGCTAGTACGAGACCGACAACAAGCCTCAGTAATATGGTTGATGGATGAATCAACATTTAGCCACCTTAACAACAACAATATCCCATGTCGACACAAATGCCATTTTCCATTTCACAATATTCCATCCACCATTTTCCATCTTACAACATTTATCGTCCAGACAGTTGATTCATCCGTCGTCGGCGAACTTCATGTATAATTTACAAGGAATAAACTTTTCTCTTATTTATGAGTTCAAACTTCATTTGTTCATGATTCTTTTAGTAACCGTTGAGATTATTTTTTAATTTAGGGCAATCTATGTCGTTATACTATCCAAGCTTATCTTGTGAAGATGAGAAAGGCTCGTGACTGGGATGTTCACTTGGCGTCACTGGTTTCTCTCGATGGAACATTTTCAATTAGTTTGTAATGTTTATGCAACAATGTTAGCCATTAAAAAACTAAACAATTCATTAGCTTCATATTATGTTAGAGATTCAGTAGCTTCTGCAGATGTTGGTTTTGTTACCATTATCATTATGTTGGTTTCCCCTTATCATTATGTTGGCCTTGTTACCATTGATGGCAGGAAGCAGTTGTATGGTTGATGGTAGTTTTTGTTACATATTATGTTGGTTTTGTTACATTTGATGAGAGTTTTCACTCTTGGGGCTGTACAATGGTAGGAAGCAGTTTTACATTTATTGGTTGGTTTTGTTACATATTATGTTGGTTTACTTTATTTGCATAGACATCACCATCAATAGAGACATAACGGAGAAACACAGACTATTTCGAAAATGTACTCATTAACGAAGCAGAAGAGTTCATACACAAAATAACATTACATTGGCTTTTGGTGCCACTACAAAACATATGCATACAAATGTTCAATAGTCAAGCTGGCTGCTTCCCTTTGGCATCCACTTGCTCAATTACTTTTTCAGTCCGGATTGTGACGTTGACTGAAATCTAGAGCTCTTCCTCGTTACTTATTCGAACTCGAGTCTGGAACGAACGGGACATGTCTTCAATTGTTTCATTCTTCGCAGGGTTAATCGAGTTTATGCGATCGCGTCTATATAGACCGCTTGATTATTCCTTTTCAACCCACCCCTAAAATCCACAATTGTTACTGCAGCAAAGGAATAATTTCCCTTTGTTTTTATTCTCCTTCTCCACTACAAAACATTTCTCAAACTCATGCTTACATAGTGTGCAAGGGCGTTTCCTTTTGCAATCGGCAAAGAAGTGATCTTTAGCTCTACAACTATGACATATTCCAGAGTTCCTTCCTCACATTCTAAGACGGGTATCAGCCACCAACAACAACAAATCTGAAATTAGTTTCATACCAATTGAACAAATTGCACAAAACTAAGAACTAATGTAAATATCCACATCTCGCAAATCAGTTTCCAACCTAGATAAGCTATTTACATCTATATTTCAAAATTTAACAATACATGAGCTTCTTCACTTCTATATTTCAAAATTTAACAACACATGTAAACGAAATTCGTGATTTACAGTACAATTCCAAGCAAATCAAATGCCATATTGCCCCATTTCATCGCACACCATCACGCTGGAAAATGAATTTCTGATGAAATAGACAAGCTTACTACCTTAGCAGAGCTGAACAACGATTCACGAAGAATTATTTCTGGTGAGCTTCTTAGGAAAACCTTTCGACGGTGACGCCTTTCACGGAGGCAACGCAAGGTGCGACGAAACTCTGTTGATAACAGATATGGTTGGTAAGGCGATGATGATAGCTTTGAGATAGTGTGGCACGGCATTATTCCGACTCCAAGCGTTATTCCGACGATGACTCTGTTGGAGACGAATTTTGGGCTTCAACTTGCCGATTTCCAGATTGTGAGCTGTGCTTAGGGTTTCGAATTTGTGGGTGGATTTCTTGGTTGTGATTTGGGTTTGTGGATAGAGGGTTTCGAATTTGGGAATGGGTCTCATTTTTCAGTTTTGTTTTGTATTTTTTTTTAACATGTATTTTCCACGTCAGCCTGTTTTTGACTCTGTTTCGAACCCTCCCCTGAACGAGGAGCGCGGTTGATATTTTTGCACGATAAGGGAGGTTTACCTTTGGTTTTCACCACTAACTTTTGGGTTATATATATATATACTTTTTTTTTTTTGCATATATAATTAATTGTTGATAAAATAAAGAAGACAAGGCGAGTATGAAGTTACATATTTGATACGTTAAAGTGAAACTATTATTACAAGGTATGGTGGAAGATAACAAGTGCCTGTACTAGAAAATTGGTCTTTTTGAAGAAATGGATGAAGATAATAGAAAGTATTCTATCTTTGAATATCCTAATCAAAATGCATAAATTCGTTTAGTACATTAAGGGGAGAGTGGTCATGATTTGACAAGATAGAGATACATTTGTAAGTTTATTATTTTATCATAATCCAATGTTACAAACAGGAAACACGAGCCTTGATACCGGGCTTTAATTTCCTGTTTTACCAAGTTTAAAACAATTAGTTTTTATTTCCTCAAATTTAGATTGACATTTTTTTAATGAAAAATATTTTCCAAAAATTGATCTCGTGGTCATATTTTCCTCAAAAATAAAGAAAAAATTTTCTTAGGGGAGAGGTAGGTTTTTATTTTCTAGACAATTTACACACACTCTCTCATATACCCATCAATAAATATGTACAATATAATATTTTTAGGTTGAAAATTAAACCGATCAAATGCATTTAGTTTATAATTTGCATGCAAAATTACCTAGAATTTATTTTCTTTCTATACAAGTTTCATACTTGCAATCAAACACACTTTAAAAGTTTAATTACTACCTTTGTCACATTGTGCGTGCGTTTCAATGTTGAGTATCTAGAAAAAAAATAAAAAGAATTTTTTTTAAAGAATGCATGTAGTCAATAGCTTGATTACATTCACGATCTAGATAATAATTATACAAGACAAAAGGAGATCAACGAGGCAAAATGATCAACCCAAGATATGGAAGATGTAGATACACTTATAAGAAATTATTTTAAACTTTTGTATTATCTAGTTCCATATCAAAAATTCTCAATCCCAGTAGAGTGATTTAAATTAAATGTCGATTATGTTTAACATTTTATTTTCATGTGTGAGTATTGTGGTCCTCCTAACACTTGTGGGCTAGTGCCATTTGTGACATTTAGCTTGTTACTTATTATTGGGCCTTAGCTGCTTAGGTGTCATTCATCTATTGGTAGCTTTGGCATTGACCCTGATTGTGTTAGTTTGGTTTTATTTTGACCCTTGGATCAAATGGACGGCTGGGATTAAAACTTGGCTAGATATTTTCTTGGCTTGACTTTTGGGCATATATTCATGTGGGTTCACTTTTGTGAGTCTCCTTCCTTCTTCGATACACTTACAGTTTTCTATATGCTTTTGGGTCTCTTCCCTGCCTTTTCAGTGAACCTGGCTGCTTCTTCCCCTTTCCCTTGGTAATCAATGGATATTGAGCCCCTTCTTGTGAGTCTCCAGTGTAACACTCAGGCGTGAAATAGAGGTGGGTTGTGTTGGTGTTTCTCGAGGGCTTAGTGGTGATTTAGGGGTGATTCTTGGCTGCTATTGGTAGATCCTTGGATCGATGATCCAAGCCAAGTGAGGAGGGGTTCTGAATCGGTTCTTGTACTCTCTGTGGACGACGATTTGCATAGCATGGAGGCTGTTCCTGAGCCTATGTCATTCAGACGAAATGAAGGGAAGATGAACCACCGAAACAGGGAAGTAAATTTCTGTTCTTGATTCTGTCTCGTTCATGTACTGATTCTTCAGTTTATATGATTTCTGATTTCTGTTGATTTCCGTATGCTATGGTTTATATGTTTATGCAAATGTTAGATTACGATGTTATATATTCTGTAAATGCCTTGGAAGCTGATTTTAGAGCCTGTTAAACTCTGTTAATTGTGATTACCAGTTTATGTTATGCTACTTATTCCCAACATCTGGTATCAGAGCTAGCTTTAGGTCTAGGGTTTCGTTTATCCTTTGCTGATTGGGGTCTTCTGTTTTGGTACAGTGGTAGAGGTGTCAATCCGGGTGGACCGGGCCGGGTCGGCCCGCCAACATATGAGCTTGGTAACGGCCTGCGTGAAAAAAACCCGCCCGCTACGAGTTCCGGGTCGGCCCACAAATTTTGGACTGCAAC
>CAIGRT010091758.1:0-11654 GCA_903798405.1 Fraxinus platypoda
GAGCAAGAGCTCAAGTTTGGGGGTGAACAGTATGATAGAGCACCATTTTCTATTTCCATCTTTCGAAACCAACCTCAATAAATTTTTCGATTTCTCTCCATGTGGAATGGAGGTTGGATGAATGGACGTTGGAAGAACCGTAAGCACAGGAACAACAACAAGAGCAACATCGATTGTACTATTAATAGTAGTCATTTCTATTACAAAATAGAAGATAAACCAATTCCAAAATTAAGAAAATCCTAGGAGTAAAAAAGATAAATCGAAAATGGATTTCAGTTTAACCGAGAGAAATAGAAATGTAATAAATGAATATCAAGAAAATTCATCTTAAGATTGATAGGGAAAAAGCATGACATGATATTCTTGTTGGAGCGAGAGATATACAGCAAGCAACTGATTTTTTCAGTCCTTCTGCCCGCTCCAGAGGGCACTACTCCTGCTGGAGTGGGAAGCCTAGTGTTGTATTCCTTGTTGGAAATATATTTGTATAAAAAATTGGTTTTGATCAATTTTTAACTAATTATTTAAGTGAAAACTGTTAGACGAATATTATGCAATATTCTAGAACTTATTTGGATGAAAAAATGTCTTTTAGGAAAATATATTTTCCAATAGTTAAACTCTTACCTCAATCAAATTCATATTCATGCATTTCTCGTTCCTACTTTATATATTTGATTTATGTCTGTTATTGGAATGTAATTTATGCACGTTAATTTTCCCTACATTCTTTGCTCTAGCTGTAATGCCCACATATTTCCTGAAATGTGGTTCCTCATTAAGTTGGATCTCATATGTCTCGACCCAAAGCCGCTGATCAAAACATTCAATTTCATCGTGTTGAAAATATTTTCTAACACTTTGTAAATATTACAATGACTAAAGTTTATTAGGAGTTTTTTTAAGTCTATTACTGTTGGGGATAATAGTAACTGTTCGAAAAGTTAGCTAGGGATTTCTGCAGTTTGCTTGTAGTTCCAAACTCTGTAGTTTACTGCTTTCTACTGTCAATAACAAATGCCTTTGTATTCAGTTGAGCCTTTGTTGAAGTTTTCACCGTTGTAGTTGGGTAGAAATTTGCAACTTTCAGAGAATTGAAGGAAGTAATCTTGCAGAGACCACTGTTTGCAGTGAGGTTCCCCTTTCCGTATATGTGACACTGAAAGGCACTAGGTAGCTCAGCTGTTAAGCATTGCCTCCCTGTTATCCTAGATACTCAATTTTTCTATAAAATATAATAAAAATACATTTTACATGTAGTTTAGTCTTATGATCTTGTCTAGTATATTGTTTAATATGTATATGTTGTGTTTTCTGGTTATTGAAGGATCAAAAGAAATATTAAAGGTCGATAGAGGAAGAAGAATGTGATGGTTATAAGACTTTGCATGATCTTATATTTTTTAAGGTACAACCGATTACTCCTGTCTGATGTATTAATCATTCCTGTTGAGATGTTAGTCTATTTCTTTCTGTTGCTTCTATAATTTTCTGCCTCTGTAAATTCAAACAAGGAACTTAAATGATTTGATAGTCAGGACATTATTTCCTCTCATACTTTACTGAGCTCTATAAGAGAAGTCTCAACGAAAAGCAGTCACGAATTCAATTAATTTTATGTACTAAACTATGATACTTTCATTAGGACAATATTTGCTACCATCAGTATTATACAATGATTTTCCAGATAACAAGTCTCATTAGAGCTCAGAACTCAGGTACCGTGTTAATGCACTTTCAAATATAATTTCAACAAGCTAAAGACAAATGTGATGCATGCGAGTTGTTGAAACAGAAGGGTAGCCTCATGATATACTAATATATAATGATCTTTTTTTTCTCAAATTGAACAAGTTATTATACCTGTATTTAATTATCACTGCAAGTATGGTTACTTGACCACTGCTATTTCAAGTATCTTAATACACCATATACATGGCTGCATTAATATAGGCATTCAATCTAACTATACACACTTAGTATATATTTGGCATACAGTACTAGACATGACTAAATATAATAATAAAATTTTAGCTTCTCTTCTCCCTTATAATGTCCAGTGTTATCAAACCTTCCTTACCAAACATGAGTATTACATATAAGAAAGTTCAAAAAACAAGTTTATGCACATAGATTAAATGCAGAAATAGAAGTCCGGAAGCAATGGAAAGCCCCACAAAATTATCTTCGTCTAATTACACGGGCAGAATTCCTTCAACTTAAGTTATTTCTGTTTTTGAGAAATTCTATGACGAATTTCTTAAATTTCTTCTACTTATGAGTAAAATTCGTATGTCTTTGCATGGACAATAATCTGCCTCAATCCTCCAATAGGGGCTACAATCATCAAAATAACTCCAAGAACAATGCAAATCTGAAATCCATATTGAGAAATTGAATCAGTCAGGTTTCTTGTTTTCAAAGCAAAAACTCAAGAAGATTGTGATAGAAGATTTCACACTTACCCAGTTAGTAAACCAAGATAGACTGAATTTCCTTGGTTTGCAGATAGCTAGCCAAAGGATACAAGGAAGCTGCAAGAATGTGTAAAAACAGATGTACATTCAGCTATAAAATACAAATAAGAGTGATATGGACATATTTGATACATTGGAGTTTATTTAACTAGATAAAACAACCAACAAAATTAGTCTTATGTCTCTCTTTATTAATCTGCTTAGGCAGACTAGAAGACATTATAGTACGAGATTAAAGAACAAAGCTCCTTAAGATCTTGTTCGTTATCTTGTGCAATGCCTCGAGTGGAGTATATTTACTCACAAAGTATGTAGTTGATGCAAAAGCAAATCCACCAAAAATCCCGAGAAGCCCATCGAAGAAAGGGAAGGTAATTCCAACAAACATAGTAAATGCTGCAATCAATTAGGAGTGCATAAACTTGTGAGGAACATGATGATATAATATAGACCACAGATCAGTGTAATACAGGATTCGTAGAGAACAAATTTGTACATACCAACGTAAATATTCCTTGAAACAATTCGCAACATCCAACTAGGCTTGAATTTTAGTAATTTTACAAGTACATACTCTATCATATCAAAAACTGGCATTGCATAAATCTGAAACAATAGAAATAAAAGAAAAAATGTTTTAATATTTTTTTAGACGAATAAATAATTGAAGGAAACAGTCAGGTGCCTACCTGGTAGCCCCCACTAAGGTGAATGACAACAAACAGGTTAGCCATGGCAATTAACCACACAGGCTTTTCTAAGGAGATAAAAATGTTCTCCCCGACCTTATTCCCAAAAATCCAATACCCAATAAGAGCCACAGGGAAGTAGCAGATTGCAATGGCTACATAAGCAGCAATCACCCCCTTCCACATAGGTCCCTTAGATGACTTCTCTGGTGTGGAAGGCATTGTAGCTTGAATCTCCAAGACCACATTATGACCAGCATAAGCAAAAGCTACACTACCCAAGGAATTGAAGAAGTTGAAAAAAGTTCCTGCAGTGGTTTTAGCTTTATAGCCGTATTGCACGTCTGGTTGTACACCCTCCTTGAGTGATGCCCCCCAAGCAATAGTTGAGTAACTTCATGTCATAGCATCAATGTATTAGGATTCCATAGCTTATGCCAGATTATCATAACAAACTTATATGACGAACAGATTCACAATAAAAAATCATCAAATTTGACTGAATAACATAAAATAAAGCAAGCGAGAAAGGTGTTTTCTGAATCCTCTTTAGCTGGTCTGACCAACTATTGAGAAATTAATCCAACATATCGATTTTCCCCTCGCTTTCACACTTTTTGCTTGACATGCATAAGTTTAAAACTTTTCTTTCGATACGAGGTCAAAGATTGTAATAGTAATCTTACATCAATCATTGGATTTCATGAAACCAGAGATTTATGTCCATTTTGTATGTTAAATAATGTATTGTAACTCACACTTTTAGTGAATATTAATATACATTTTTCAAGAGGGATTGCTAAAAATGATATAAAGAAATTCAACATAATTCACAGGCAAAAAGGGTACCGTCTACCTCAAGGACATGACAGCTGCAGTCAAAGACACTCCATAGATGGCATTGAAGTTCGGAAGATGAGACAACACGAATTGAAAAAAGGCAAAGATCATGATAAAAAAGGTTAGCCTAATCTTCTTGCAATCTTTGCATACTAAATTAAAAAACCTCTGCAAACATCTCCCTCCTGTAACCATGTAAACTATGTCTACACCAGCTTCAACAATTAGCTGTAGAGGTATTACAATGTAAAGACCAAGTTTTTCACCGAATGCATGTTGTCCGAGTTCATGGTATCTGTCGAAACGTTTCCCAGGAACTATTTCATGCATTTCAACCATTTGCCATAGAGTGTATAAAGTGATAATCCAAGATATTACGAGTACACCCACTCCAGGGCCCCTGAAAATATGAAAAAATCATTCAGTGTTGAGAAGACAGTTAACATTTTATGGATTGAACCATAATCCCTACTTTTGAGAACAATAATAACCAGAAAATAAGAAAAACAACACAGATTATAGTAATACATAGGTATCAGAGCCATGTCCACTCCCGCTGTATGTATTAAGATAAAGAATACAGATTGATAATATAAGCAAATAATTCTGTATCGAGTAATTACTTGGTGTGTTATGGACATAACTGTATTCTCTACTTTCAAGGGAATAATTCAAAAGCGACTAATGAAACACAGATTACTGATTCACTCAATGTGAGAGATGCATACACTCACTAGATTTTTAGATAAAGAATACAAGATTTTCTCACGTTCTCTAGCACAGAAACGGATTAATTCACAGTTTCATTTTAGAGTCTCACTGACACGAACAACATTTAAGAAATTCAAGAAAAAATGAATCTAACCAGAAAGTGGAGCGTGTTAAAGATGTAAGTAAATAAAACTTGTTACTACACTTTTAAGAATTTAAACTTTTATATATATGCATTGACTATTACATATTATAGAAGCATTGTTGACAAATTTTAAACACTTCTTTCAGCAAAAGTTATAGTAAAACTAAACAATTAATGTTGTCCAAAATGGAACATACCATCCCAGTTGTGCCATGGCATAAGGGAGACCAAGAACTCCAGCTCCAACTATTGCTGTAACATTGTGGAAAGCTGAGTACCACCATTTTGCATCCCTAGAAGAAGAAGTTATCGGCAGCCATTCGTCTATCGCTTTCTCTCGTGCATCTCGTTCGTCAACCTCCAATTCAAGGTAATTTATTATTCATCAAAATTCAGTAATTTTTATGTACTGTATCTGTATTTCTTGTTTCATCATAGTAGATTTTGTTTAGAAGGGATGAAAAGTTGGTCCATTAGTCTCTAGCCTTGCCCTATAATATGCCAAGGATTAGGACCTAATATAGAGGTGTCTATTGTCTACCAAGCATTAAGAAATTTTAAATTTAACATTAAAGTATATTTTTTTTTACTCTATTACACACTGAAAAAGTTCATAATAATTTCACAAACGGTCACTCAATGAAGGGAGGTATTCAATCACAATTGACACAGGAGAAGTAGTTTCAGTTAGAGCTGTAAGAAGGCAGGATTTTGGTGTTGGGGAAGGGTGGGGTGTTTGAAGAAGGTGATTTTTTTTTCTTTTATTTATTGTTTTTAAAGGGAAATTACTGTATGGACGGAAATACCCCTCCTTAAAATGGTCAAAATATCTCATTTTTAAATTTTTCAGGTTGAATAACGGTGATTTGGACGGTTTATGTCCAAATGGACCTCCGATGTGAATTTTTCAAAGGTTTGGGGACATGTGGCACAAAATGAAGGTTGAGATAAAATCTACAGAAAACGAAAATGTTTGGGACCGCGGTTGCAATGTTTCCAATAGAAAATTAGAAAACACGTTTTGTTGAAATTTTGAAAAATTGTTTTATAACATTTTATTCCATGAAATTTAATTATTTATTAGAACAATTTTAATAAATAATCATATAATATATACATTTTAAAGTTGGTGAATCTTAATATATTTTTTCTCGCTTCAAAAGTAAAACAAAAATAAATAATAAATTGAGTTCAAAATCTATGAAAAATTAAATGACGTGAATTGAGAATATTTTTATCCGTGTTCATTTAATTTTTTTATAATTATAAATATAATTTTTATAATTTTTTAGAATTTAATATTTCATTTTTCAAAATTTTCATTTTTTTATTTTTTAGAATTTATCAATTTTATTTTCTGAATTTATTTATTTATTATTTTTATTTTGAAAATTTGAAAATTTTATTTGTTAAAATTTATATTTATATTTTAATAAAAATTTTAAAAATTAAAATTTTATTTAAACATTTGTTTTCTGAAAACACTCAAAACGTAAAAAAATGTTTTTTTTTTAAGTTTTATGTTATAAATTGGCTTATTAGCACAAAATGTCTTACGTTTGGCCTTTAGCATGCAAAACGTTCCTATGTTTTAAATTTTTGCATTTTCACTCACATTTTCACGTTCATTGTAAAAAATTTCATTTTCATCAATTTTCATCAATTTCTCAATTAAAAATTGTAAAATGACAAGTATACATTCCTATTTAAATAAAACAAAAGGTAAAGAAAAGAAAAATAAAGAACAATGGGTATACTTATCATTTTACAATTTTTAATTGAGAAATTGGATAAAAATAAATGAAAATGACTTTTTTCACAATGAAACGTGGAAATAGGGGTGAATGCAAAAATTCGAAACGTAAGGACACTTTGCAAACTAGAGGCCAAACATATGAACGTTTTGTGCTAATAAGCTTTATAAATTTATTATTGTTTTCGAAAATGCATGTTCAGAAATGCCATATCAAACACGTTTTCAGTATTTTGGAAAACTGAAAACAGTTTGAAAATAGCGAACAAAATGCACCTAAGTTTAGTAATTATAAAAGTTCAACATCCAGGATCAAAGCTTTAAGAATCAAGAATTCAGTTTATTCAATGATATGGTATTCGCTTGTACTCGCGTAGTTAAATTAGAATATTACAACGCGTTTTAAATCATCCAGATCCAATGCTTAAGAAAACTTCTATTTTAACTATGGTTTTGAACCAGTATCTAACAAGAAATCTATTAGAAACTCATCATATGACGCAAGTAATCAGAAGTTTTAGTTGAAATAAAGAAATATAAATAAAAAAGAAAACAAATTAATCTTCTTCCTACCTCAACTCTTATCGGCCTCGTACACCTCCCCACTCCAAATGCTACTAGAACTTGAATGAGTACTAAGTGCTCATTTAAATACAGAACGAGAATAAATATTGTGTGCGTTTGTGTATAGAGAGAAAAGGTTAAGAATAGAGTGTTACATCTAGTCTGTAGGAGAACCTGTTGTCCGGAGTAGGTAATTGAGTTCCCATGGCCATGAACCAACTACGGCGAGGAGATAGAATCTGCGGACGAGACCTCCACCAAAGAAGTGAGGAAATTAAAGGATGACACAAATGATTTCTTGACTCTCAAAAAATACTGAAAGCACAATTTACGGAAGACATATAGTATGTCACTCCTGAGTTGACTTAGGTAGACTACAAGAGAGAAACTATGTCCGTGAGAGGTCGGACAATTATTTAAATCTAACAAAACTTTATTTTAATATTAAGTAAACGAATTGGAAGGAAATTGTATTGAGATTTGCCATCTTCCAAGAAAATTCCAAGAAGATCTATACAAATTTAGATTCGGCCACCAACCACATTATTATAATTAGGAATCCCACAAGGAAATTTAGGGGGTAATTGGTACGAAGATACACGGAAGGACCGTGTGTTCATCCTGTTGTGAAGACTAGTTATAAAATAGTTTGTTTGATGGTTATGTTTATATTTAAAAAATAATTTAATTGTCCATTTGCTCGAAAATTCAAGAGAAATCATACAAAACTAAGAGCGATGACATTCAAGATAAAATTATCAAAATTTCAGAGTAAAAAATATGGTGTTCTACATCATGGAATATGTCAAGAAGACTTACTATTGAGGTCTATTCAAAATTTCAATATGTCAAGAAGACTTAACTATTAAAGTTCTACTCAAAATTTCAATATGTCAAGAAGACTTACTAATAAAGTTCCACTCAAAATTTCATTATGTCGAGAAGACTTACTATTAAGTTCTACTCAAAATTTCAATGCAAATGATTAATTCTAGATGGATTATTGATGCGGTCTTGAAGTTTTTCTTCAAAAATTTTGAGTTCTTGAATTTTCATTTTTGCATTAATTTAGAATGATATAGCATTATAGAAAGTGCGAAAATTCTATTTTTCATTGATTGTAACCCAAAAATTGTTATTTGAATGATGAACTAAAACTATTTCCACGCTAATTTAATTACGCATCATACGGAATTTTTGTCGGCAATAAACCAAATTATAAATTATAATATTACCTAAAAAAATATTAAAGGTAAAATAGTAAGAATTGATTGACAAATCAAGAATTAGAAAATTTTAAAACTATTTTCACACTCAATTATTTACTGACACGTCATATAGAATTTTTGTGGACAGTAAACCAAATTATGAAATATAACATAAAATATTATAGAAAAAATGATATTAATTGACTGAAAAATCAAGAATTATAAATATCAATGACGACATTATCTTCTAAAATGTTGTTCTAATTTTGCTACTTTTATTCAAGTATTTCTCAAAAGTCAAGCATATATATACTTCAATCCATATTTTCAAGTAGAAGAAAGACAAGAAAGAAGTAATGCGCATATAATGAGAAAGTCAAGCATTAGGATCATGCTGACAAAAAATAGAAGTCTACATATTTCATATTTCCCGACTGCCCAAGTAAAGGAAAAAAACATTAATGAAGAAAAGTTTGATCCAAGTACAGCAAACAAGTAAATACAAACCATCCCCAAAGCTATGGATATATTACAAAAACACAATATTGCTTTAATGGAATTTACCATTTAACATCATTAGGAATTCTAAACATTGAAAGTTCATAGGATGAGTCTTTAGTTCGGGTTGTATTTCTTTGCATTCTAAAAGAATCATGGGTGGAAGCCAAAACAATAGATTTTCATGTCCTAGTCTTGAACACAAATATGGCATTGGATCTTTCCCCTCATACATCCTCGCCAATTCTACTTCAACTCAGCCTACAATAATAGCCAAAATAGGCAAGAATTTGTAAGCTTTCAAAATTTATTTTGCTTGTTTTGGCCCATTTAAGACCCACATAAGGAAAGAAAAGCCCAAATACATAGGTTGGTTACTAGTTTTCAAAGATTAGATTTGGGTCAATGCTATGTTTTTATAAAAATATATATAATTATTTTAGGAGTTAATACTTTTCAAATTCTCACTTTTAAGACTCAAATTAACAAGGTTTATGATTACCACAAATCTTACATTTAGTTTTTCATAAAAAAGGGAGGTTACACGAAAATGAATGTCACTTTTTTTAACTCATCTCTCCTCAAATCTGAATTTCATTGTCACTTTCTCTTAAATTGTGTTAGTCTTAGCTTATTTGCAACAAGGAAACACAAATATGTAGATACTACAAGTTTTGTTATTTAAGGCAAAGTATTTTTCATTTTCATGCAAGATCGATGTAGGTGATGCAATTTGATTTTCCCTATGAATGTCTATGTATATTTTATAAGTACACATTGTTATTGCAAGTTATGAGTGGTATATGTTAAATTTTTATGAAATAAGAGGTTCTATAACCTCAAGGGATTATTCAAAATCAAAGATTTCACATGTAATTTAACTAGGTTAAAATGTCTATAGTATGAAGTTTTTATATTTTACATGTGAATATGCATATTTGTTTAAAGGGGGTTTGTACCTAAGAAATTCTTCGGGGCTTTATACTCACTCCCACTCTATGAAAATTTTCAGATTGAGAAGAAGTCGTGGATGGGTAGAGATTGCATGGATTGTGGAATGGCTAAGGGGAGGATAATCAAATCAAAATCCAAGGTCCCCATGAGTAGAATTGACTTTCATGTCTACTAGGTTAAGACTAAAATAATGGATTTACAAGATTGTTCGTGTTTTGAAATCGTACTTCATTTGGGCATGAAATTAAATTTTCATATAACATTACGAATTGATATTTATTAAATTACGTTACTTTTACATGTTAGTATAAGTTTTGGAATGAAATATGATTGGACGTAGAAATTTCAGCTTTTGTCCAATTTTCATAATTTCACCCCAAATCAGATTCTACAAAGTTTTGGACGATACTAGTGGAATTTGAAATTCCAATGAGTCCTCGCATTGGAATCAAGTCATTGAGATGTCAATAGGGTAATTTATGCCAATTATTTTGTGTGTAGTGTTCAGTGCACTTGAGAAGAGCTTCTAGCATGTGATTGAGTGTCCAAGTGCATGCCCAAGTGTTGGAAAATTCTAAAATTTTACTATATTGTACTTGAATGAGTTTAGAAAATTCTACAACATAGAATTTTGAATCGTGTAACGGTCCAACTGGTTTTGATCTCGAGGTTGCGCGTTGCAGTGTTGAACTCTATTAACGTACGGTAACATTTGTATCCATCCATCCATCCATTCATCCTTCCTTTTTTTTTTTTCTTTTTAATGAACCAAAGATCAAATCCTCAAGATTTTGGGTGTTACAGCTAGGGTTTAAACTTTTCGGCAAACTTAACTGTCAAGTACCATACAAAAACATATTTTTCTTTCCTCTCTCTTTTTTCTTGCTTTCATAAGTATATTGTAACTTGAATGATTACATATAATAGCATATGTATAGGCCATTATGAAACATGTGCATGGAAATTTTGAAGTACGGTAAAATAATTAATTTCTCCTCATTATTCACAAGGTTAAGAAATTTTTTATGTCCAACGAATATGATTGTTAAAATCATGTTTCCAACTATTATTTATTTTGACATAATGGAAATATTTAGTTATTTAGTGTGAGATAAAGCAATAAAGTGGAACCTATTTTAGTCTTCTAAAATATTGTATTTGGGTTCTTATAATCGTGGGTAACAGATAATTAGAAGAAACCAACTGGCAAGAAGAAGAAGAAATGTGGTCAGTGCGAGGGAGGCCATGATATGTGCTTGCTTGAAATTTGAACCCAACTCTTCTCTTAGCTGGAAAGAACACATCCGAAGTGTTCTTGGAGAAAGGCTTCAAGTGCGGGACATGAAATAAGTGAGCAACAGTACTCAATCAGGCATCTCTTTAACACCTTGTCACCAAGCGAGAAGCGTCTTGGTATTTTGGATGAGATGGTAGCAGTTAATCCATCTAGAGCCGGCC
This sequence comes from Fraxinus platypoda, assembly GCA_903798405.1. NCBI lineage: Eukaryota > Viridiplantae > Streptophyta > Magnoliopsida > Lamiales > Oleaceae > Fraxinus > Fraxinus platypoda. The sequence continues at coordinate 11,301 of CAIGRT010091758.1, forward strand.
CTGAAATTCAGGTTTATAGTTTGAAAATTCAAAATTCATGTATATATATTATTAATTAAAAATATTTATTAATTAAATATAATAAAGTCACAGTTATACAATTAATGGTCACAGATACAAAATTATAGATCACAATTTATTTATTGGTCACATATTATTAAATTAATTAGTCATAATTTATTTGTCGGTCATAGATTTTTAAATTGGATGGTCACGGATTATTTTTGAGTCACATATTATTAAATTTTTAGGTCACAGTTGAGTAATTGATCAAAAATTACAAACATTTGGTCATAGACTACCGCCACTACCACTATGGCCACTTTCGACCACCCTCACCACGCCGCTACCGCC
>CAIGRT010091771.1:0-18484 GCA_903798405.1 Fraxinus platypoda
GTTTTTGTTTTTTTTTTTTTAATGCTTTCTTTTCATCTGTACATTAATACAGCCAATGCTTACAAAAATAACAAAGAATCAGCCTCCTTTTATTTTACGTTGCACAATTTCATACTTAGTGTGAAATCACCTTTTAAAATGTGTAAACTATTCTTGTATTGATTATGGATATACTATCTAATTTAGTTTCGTCAATCTCATCCATTTTATCGAAATGTTTCATTACAGACTACTTTTAGACTGCTAATCTTTCATTGTACTTACATGCCTGGGATTTTGTTAAATATTTAAAACACTGCAGCTCAAATTGTTGAAGAGAATAGCTACTGTCAAGCATGATGGTACTGTAGAATTTGAAGTTCCGGAAGATGTTGGACCTCAAGCTGTTGGAACTGGTCATAATAATGTATATAGTGAACTTGATGAAGAACCTCTTGATGCAACAGAGCTTCACTATATTCCTCCGATGCAAATTGTAATGCTCATTGTTGGTACTCGCGGGGATGTACAACCATTTGTTGCAATTGGCAAACGACTACAGGTACTTCTATTTCAATTTACGAGCCTGTATTGATTTTACTAGCAATTATCCTTGAACAAACCTTCAGTCTTTAAAGCTCCTTCCTGTTAAATTAGAAAGGTGAAAGAAAATGGAAAGGAAGAGAATACTTTTACATTGAAAGCTATCGTTCAGATTTCTAGCCTAGCCTTTTGTTCCAATAGCTTTCAAAAACTTTGACAAATGAGGCACTTTTAACCGCCTGAATCTGAAATTGTATTTTAAAGTTAATGAACCTGACAAAACTTTTCATTAGGATTAGGGGTCTCACACGTGTGCTAGATCTCCATTAGTATCCATACGATGCCGCTTCCAGTGCTCAGGATGGATGCAAATCACCTCTCTCAAAATGTTCTTGCTAGTCTGCCATGCAAATAAGCTAATGTTGACTTGACTGCAACTGTTGTGTTGTTTTTGAGTCCATAACCACTTTAGATTGTTGGTTTTTTCCCTGCCATGAAAGTCCCTTCCAGTTGATACCATAGTAAAGAACAAATGTTAGGATTTTTTATTTTTTTTTGCTATAAAAGATCCACTTTGTTCCTCTGTATTTTTTAATGGCCTTTAGTAAGTCTGCTGGTCAAACTTTTACATGTTGTAAATCTCTTATTTTCTTGGTCTGGTTAGCATAACATTTCCAAGGTGATTAGCACTTAGCAGTAACTGAATAAATTTATTCAGGTTCTAGTGGACAAAAAATGGATTTTTGTCGAAGTGTTTATATAGACTTTACTGGTATAAATTTCTCTGGCATGGGAGTTGTCAAGATAGTTTTTCTTTATTGTACGATTTTGAAATCTGAGAACAATTTCTTGTTGTGTTCCAGCTGGAGTTATCAAGATAGTTTTTCTTTATTGGACAATTTTGAAATCCGAGGACAAATTCTTGTTGTATTCAGCTGGAACTTGTCTTATAATAGCTTATTTTGTTCCACGGGATTTGGTTTGAAATGTTAGATCCGAATAAATCTTGAGAATTTCTGTAACATCTAACTCATTTTTTGACTAAACTTCTGCTTTGGGTTCTATATAAAGTTGTTGATGAGGATGGTTGGCTGCAGGATTATGGGCATCGTGTTAGACTGGCGACTCATTCAAATTTCAAAGAGTTTGTCTTGACTGCTGGGTTGGAATTCTATCCTCTAGGCGGTGATCCAAAAGTTCTTGCCGAATGTATGTATTTGATGTTTATATTTGTCATGAAACTGACTGTATCATCACAAGCGTATTTGATGTTTATATTGCAACTGACTGTTTCATCACAAGCGTCTCTCATTATTAAAATTTGTTATTCCTGCTGGATTTTATTGGTTGAAATTTGATGCTTGTAGTCTACAAGAAAGGATTAGATTAGATGTATGAAACTTGCTTTATAATCTGTTGGATGTAACTTGATTTAGAATATGCTTTCAACGCCTCATGACAATTCCTGATGTTTCTATGACTAACCTTCAAATGTACATAATGTGTGCATTTTGTGGATCATGTTTCAATTTCGTGGTCATAGGCCCCAGCTATTTGTTTGTAGTGAGGTTATATTTTGATATAGTTGCCAAATTTGGTTGTTTATCTACTGGCTAATGTTTTTTTCCCCCTCAAATGAATGAATCAATTGGCTAACGACTTTAATCCTCTTTTCTTGCAGACATGGTTAAAAATAAGGGGTTTTTGCCTTCAGGTCCTTCAGAAATACCTATACAAAGAAATCAAATGAAGGAAATAATAAATTCTCTACTTCCAGCATGCAAAGAGCCGGACATTGATTCTGGGATTCCTTTCAAAGCTGATGCAATTATTGCTAATCCCCCAGCATATGGTTAGAATCGCTCTCTCTCATCTTGAATCTTCGTGTGGTTGGTTTTCCTTTTTACTTAAAAATTCTGCACTAGCTCTGGAAGAATTTGCAGCCGAAGTAGAGGATATGTTGAATAGAATTCTGTAAGTTGATGTGTAGTGGATATGTACCCTAGACTTTCTGCTAATCGAGTAACAATCTTCTCACTTCCTTAGGCATGCTTATATCAAACTGAGACAAATTCATGATATACATTCATGTGGTTGATCTGAATATATATCATAATGATCTCCATATCAATTTCTTGCCGGGTACCTTAGGGATACATTGACTTGTGCCTTCTTTTTTGATATACATACGTAGGGTATGCCCAGTCTGTCAGCTTGCATACCTTTGCCACTACCCACCGTCTATTTCGTAGATTTCTACCACAGTGTTTTCTCTAATCTAGAGCCCCATGTTTGCTCACATATTTGCAGCTTTGTTTGGCTTCTCTTGAGACATATTGTTTCCCCTAATTTCCAGAAGCATTATTCTAATGCTGTCAAGTAAATATACTGCTTCCCAATGGCCCTTCTGCTTAGTCCTTATAATTTTAGCTAAGCTTAATGAGTCCACTTCCACCTCTGATGTTAGTTGCTTATCTTACGTATAGTGAGGCCTTCATGTAGATCCTTTACTTCAGTCTTGAAGCTATTGCAGCTACAGTATGATACATGGAAAGCAAAAATCTGCTGAGCATCATGACTTCTCAATATCCCACCTCCTACTGCTTGGCCAAGTGATGACTTGTAGCTTATATGTTCCTTAAGGGGGTTTGTGCCAACGGATTATCTTTGGAATAGGGATTGGTATCCTTTGCCATACTGACTTGCAATGCTTTCATCCCCTTTCCAATTACTTTTCAGTCGCAACCCAGCCTTTACAAGCAGCTTATTAAGTCTTCTATTCTCCAAATTATACTTGTTGGTAGCATTGGTATGAACCTAAGTTTTCTATCATTTCTTGTGGTCCATAGGAACCATAGCATATATAGCGGCAGAAGTATCCTGATGCCTAGGAAATTTGACGTCTTTGTTGCACAATGTCATCAACTGGGAACCAGTGATGCCATAATTTCCAGAAGGAAAATGTTTGTTGTTATGGCTATATTACACAGGAATTTAAAGGATGTTGATAGGGTCTTTTTATTTCTGATTTCCTCCCAGCAAGATTTCACAGGAAACTTCCCATTAATAGATTATATCCAGTATATCTGATCCTTTGTCTCCTGTTTTGTTCTCTAATTTTTAATACCTCATGCTCTGGCAGAACCCTTTGTAGTTTGGCAATGTCCCATTCTCCTTGTTACCAAAATTCACAAACCTGTGCAGTTGAACCTTGCAGATGTGGATGTGCTACAGCCAATGAAGAGTTTCCAGTCTGTTGATCATTCCAGAATGATATATGGTCATTTCCCAATTTCCAAGCTATAAACTCTTCCACCTTATGCCTTACTCACTAATCTTTTCAGTTCAAGTAAGATTGTTCTGTGTGTATCATGACTCGTAGATTGTCTAATCTGAGATCTTATAAATGTTGTTATGCAAAAGTCATATACCTTAATTGTATCTATTGTTGCAATACAAAAGAATGGATCTAGCTACTAACCTAGAGTAGAACCTTTGCAGGGCATACACATGTTGCTGAGGCATTGAAAGTGCCAATTCATATATTTTTCACTATGCCATGGACGTAAGTCTTCTCCGGATATTTTGACTTGGAAAGATGTATTTTTTTCTTTCTAGTTTGGCAAAGAGATGCAAAAATTTTCATCGTGTGACTCAACTTATTATCTTGTTAAATAGTGAAACCACATGATTCCATGTTAAAGTTTTTTCTGCCAGGCCAACTAGTGAATTTCCTCATCCGTTGTCCCGTGTAAAGCAATCATCTGGATATAGAGTGAGTTTGCTAAGCATTTTTTTTTGTATTTCCTCATGATACTGTTATTTTAAGATTTTGCATTATCTGATCATCCTTGCTTCCCCCTCTCCCCAAAGAAACCCCAACCTGAAATGGAAAGAAGGGTACCTTTTTCCCTTTCCATAAAGCTGGGGTTTCATTAATTGCATTTTACCATACATGACATATTTCTTGCATCAATCATGCAGCTATCGTATCAGATTGTTGACTCACTGATCTGGCTAGGAATACGGGACATGATAAATGATGTTAGGAAAAAGAAGCTGAAGCTACGCCCAGTCTCATATTTGAGTGGTCAGCAAGTTTCAGAGTCAAATATTCCACATGGATACATTTGGAGTCCTCATCTTGTTCCTAAACCAAAAGGTAGTTTGTTGAAATGAGAGTTCTTTTTCTCGGAATAATCTGTTAAGAAGATTTGAGTACTTGTGCCATGTGAAACAGCTGGATGTTATTATTATAGTGTTACAGCTTGTGAGTTCCGTTCCATTTTCCACGGGCATAATCAGGATTACATGTCTACTTTGACAAAGTTACCGATAACACTAAACAATATCTTGTTTGGCAGATTGGGGAAATAAGGTTGATGTGGTTGGATTTTGCTTCCTTGATCTCGCAACAAATTATGAACCTCCCGAGTCACTTAAAAACTGGCTTAATGCTGGTCCAAAGCCTATCTATATTGGGTTTGGCAGCCTCGTAAGTTTCTCAAGCTCTCTTATATTTATTTGATCCCATCACCCCCAAAGAAAGAAAGAGAAACCTTTGCAGTAGCCTTTCTCCTGTTTCCTTTATTGCTCTTCAGAGTTTGTATCCTAATTTATTTTGCGGTATGACTACATATGTTGAAGTATATATTAACAAAAATTGCACTACATTTGTTTTGAAATAAAAAGAAAAAAAAGATTAAAAATAATGATGTTTACTATTAGAATGTATGTGCATGTGACGCATCACTTTTTATCATTGTCTGTGTTCCTACTCTTTTTTCTTGAAATTTGTGTGGTTTTCGCTCCACTTAAAATCGTGTTTATCTTATAGTTTGTCATTTTTGTGTACAATTTGCGTTTTCACCCTTTATTTCATCATTTTAAGTTTATTTTAATTAAGTGTTAGAATGGCATCCGTTCTCTCTAGCTTCCCTGACTTTGACTTCTGTTTCCAAGAACACAGTAATCATCCCCAACTTTAACTTAATTCTTGTATCTTAGCCTGTTCAAGACCCAGAGAAAATGACACAAATAATTGTTCAAGCTTTAGAAAAAACTAAACAGAGAGGGATCATCAACAAAGGATGGGGTGGACTTGGCAACTGTAAGTTTCTTTTTTCCTTCTTTGATCTGTTCCACTTTTTTATATGCTTTCTTGTCGTAAATACTTATTTTTTCGTAAGCCCATCAAAGGTTACTGTATTTATTATGATAAAGCTTCTTCTCAGTGGCAGAACCAAAGGACTTCGTATATCTGCTGGATAACTGCCCTCATGATTGGCTTTTCTTGCAATGCTCTGCTGTGGTGAGCCTTCTTATTTTCAGTTGTTGCTTCTGGTCTATTGGAAAGTGAAGCATGGTTGGTTTTAAAAAGTTGAGCTTGTGCCCATCTGAATGTGTGTGCTCTCTTGTGGAACGAGTCATTAACCCAGATATGTAATACTACATTTTTTTGAATTCCACTTTAGACATGAATTAGCTTGAGTTCTAAACTTGGTGAGAACTTGTATAAATGAATACATCATGTAAGGGATCAAACTATCTTTGAGCAGTTTCAGCTTAAGGCCTAAATAACATTTATTCCAAGGGAGCAAGAACAAGGAGATCCAAAATCTCAACCGATACAATTAGTGGATTATCTGCAGCGTTGGAGTTTTTTGAATAAAGGAATTGCATATTAAAAATCTGATTTTCACCAAAATTCTGCCTCTGCCCACACCAAACAGCATTGGTTATAGTATTTCAAAGATGGTGTATCTACTACTGCATCACATAATATACATTTTTTCTTATGATTTTTTTTGTGCTGTCGTGACACAAGGGAAGTGAAGTATGTATGCACGGCTATTGTGGCACAGCCCCGGATTTCAAAGCAATATATGAATTTGACATCTACGAAGTGATGGTTCTCAACACGATTACTTGAGACACCGTTTAAATAATGGGAAGTAATGATGGAAATGTTTCTCAGGTAGAAGCAAATTATATAATGAGAAGTTTCTTCGGGCCAAGAAATGGTGGGAAGATGACCCTTCCAGAGTGTGTTCCAACAATTTTTACTAAAGGAACACAAGAACAGTTTAAACATGAGTACCTGCACTTTGCATTTTATCATTTTATGAACATAGATGAAACTTCATTTTCACAATGACTTTTGCTTACCTCAGATACTCTCTGTCCTTTTCTTTTCTTTTCTTTTCTTTTTTTCAATTCAACATCTGCTGTGCGTCGAAGGTATTGGGTGAATGTTGCTTTTGCGTAAGGATATTGCTTTTGATTCGAGATTATGTCATATAAGTCATGCGGGTTATAATTTCACTCATTGCCTAGTATATTTGTTGTGGACAACTGTCCAGTCAATTTTGGATCATTTCTGGGTTTCAACTCAATGATTTGAAGTATAAGAGTAGGTGCATTAACATTTGTGGGTTGGTTTTATATGACTGCATGACACTAGCCAATTTCGATTGCTTACTGACAATTGTATTTATCACTTTAAGTCAATCAGTTACTGTGATCACCAGGATCCATTTCTAATATATCCATGTTCTTTATCAAAGAGTAGTTGGAGAATATCAGTATCGAACCTTTTGTGCTTCTGGAAGTATTAATATTTTTATCTTGCAAAGTTCTTCTATTACTGCCATTACCAGTGTCTTTTCATTTTGACATATCCAGCACACACTCCTTTCTCTGGGATGAGAAGTGGCGAAACTCTGAAGCTTATGGTTTTGTTTCCTTGTGTTTTTTTCATTTTTGGGGTGGGGGGGTTAGGTCTTGTATTTGTCTGTTAAAACCTTAATGTCTTATGCAAATGTTGAAATCTGGAGTGTATTTTTAGCTATAAAAGATGATTTCTCTTGTTTTCAGGTGCACCATGGTGGTGCTGGAACAACAGCTGCTGGTCTTAAGGCCGCGGTAAGGATGCATCTTCTATCTTATGTGTTTTTGATCTTGTATACTTCTTGATTTTAACTTTTCATTGCAATACAGTGCCCAACAACTATTGTCCCTTTTTTTGGTGACCAACCATTTTGGGGAGAAAGAATCCATGCTAGAGGTGTGGGTCCTCCACCGATTCCAGTCGATCAATTTTCGCTTCAGAAGTTGGTTGATGCAATTAGATTCATGCTAGATCCCAAGGTATCATATTTCAATTTTTTTCTTTTTGCGTTCTTTTGTTGCAGTTGCTAAAGCGATGCAAGAAGTGCTTGCATTAGTTCTTTTAGAGTATTTCTCCCGTGACGACTTGAGTGAAAATTTCAATTATAGTTCCTGCAACCTCTCTGTTTTTTTTTTTTTTCTTGTCAAGAGATCTCTCTTCCCCTTGTTTTCCATATCTCTTGGATGTTGTGTTATAACGGGAAAGGATAGGAAAAGTATTCTTATGTGTTAGCTGGGCACAATGAGTTGGTTTACCTAAACTTTAAAAGTTCACTTACAAGTTTATTTATTTATTTATTATTAATATTAATATTAATATATATATATTTTTTAGATCAAGGTTGGAATTAAAAGTTCACTTACAAGTTTAAATAAGTTTTTTTATAGATTAATATTGGAATTAAATGAAGTTAGTAACAGTGAGGTGAGTTACTTTCAATTAAGTTAAATTTTCTTTGCTAAGAAGTAAGAATAGAAAAAGTAACATATCCAGACTTGTCTTGAAACCAAAAGTCACCAAAATCTTTTAATTATTTTTAAGCTCAACAGAACATGTTTATTGTGTATAAAAGATAGGTGAGGATACTTTGAATTGAATATAAACTGAAGAGATAATATGCAGGTCAAGGAGCAAGCAGTTGAACTTGCAAAGGCAATGGAAAATGAAAACGGGATTAATGGAGCCGTGAAAGCATTCTTTAAGCATCTTCCTCGCAAAATACTTGAGCCTGATCCAAAACCTGCAGATTCAAGTTTTTTCTCTATACGTGGATGCTTTGGCTGTTCCTAAATTTTGTGTGAATAGGTTGACCTCTCATGTGTGCATTCTTTAGTATTAATTGATCACTGACAGTAAAGAACAATCATCCTTGTAGTATGTCCTATCAAGACTTCATAACCTTTTGTTTATAGTCAGCATTACTTTTCCAAAATTTTATCAATTTTGGTGCTTCATATTACATGTAACTCTAACTTATTACACACAGATTTCATATCTTTGTTACTTAATTATTTTTTCCATGTAGTGATTAGCTCGTGAAAGTTTTCGTTTTGATAGTAGTGTGCTAAAACATTCAGTGCAATTGAATGTGCTCATAGATCTATCTTATACTTCATTTTTATCTCTTTATGATATATGGAAGCCACAAGATAGCGTTTCAGACGAGTATCAGAATATTTATGTATTTGCTTCACATTTGAGTTTTTTAGGTCATTTTTGCTATACTGAGGCTGGCCTTGGATGCCCTGGTTTGGCCTGCACTTGCCTGCCATCTGGGCTGACCAGGTGCCAAAAAGCGTGAGGCCTGGCATTGCCCATTCCAACTTGTATGTCGACATGCCGGGACCATGCCTGGTTTATCATGTATATGAAGCTGCTTTCAATACCCACCTGCTGCTTTGTTAAAATGATTGTGTTGAGATTGATACTCTAAGATCTACTCTTCTTGAATGGTTCCCATTTAAATTCATAACTTGGTTCTTTAATGCCTGTGTTATGGGATGTAGAAAACGGCTGGTTGGTATTTTAGAGAACTGACAATCCAGTGCTTAACTATACTCCTGATATAAAATAATGCTGGTCTTGTTTTCAAGCCACATTTGGGAAAATGGGCCAGTGTTTATTTGTGTATATATCCCAGGGCATGCAACGAATAGATGAAAAAATGACAAAAGATATATGTAGAGTTGGCGGTGGAGAGTCAGATGAATATGGGGCAACTAGTGGCTGTCCCCATAACCATTTATTGTACATCAGAGAGAGCTTTGGGGAGTGGGGTGTTGCAGGCTATTTGCAGCGGAGATAAAAGTAACTGAAATACAAATGCAACTACCTGCTGACCATGTGGGGGACTGGACTTTAGGCTTTTTAATCACTCAATTTCTCAATACGGGGTTGTTGGAGTTTACGACTAAAGATATTCTCGACATGTTCATTTGGTATGTTGGACTGAACTGTGTGGAATCGGACTTTCAGCTTTTTGAACACTCAATTGGTCCATTTGGAATCATAGGTATACTGTATACAAGTTGGACATGTTCGATATACTGCACTTAGATATAAAGTATTTAACAGTTTCTAGCAAACTCACCATGAAGATAAGTACGAAGGACTGAAACTAAGAATTAAAGAAATGCCTGCATAGCCTAGCCTGCAAAAGAAAAATCCAAGTTTCCTTTAAACCCGATCAACAATCAGAAGCACAGAGAGAGAGATGTACCTACATACATGTATGTGTATGTATATATATATACAAGAAAGTAGGGTTGTGGGGATTCCATTTCCCAATCCGTGACATTTTCTTTCTCTTTCACCAGTCACTCTCTTTGCCTCAGCATGCAGAAATGTATTGTATTGGAGGATGGATACTTGTACACTTATCTTCTCTTATCTCTTCTGTTCCCAAGTCCATACACCCCCACCCTTTTTCTGCCCATGCCAATACAATTTTTTTCTTATAAATTCAAACCCAACTCAGTTTCTGAACTCCCTTTCATAACCCTATTTTTATCAGGTCAAAAACCCAACTTCAAACAGCATATTTGTTCCTTCTTGCTAACATTTCTACAGGTCTGTTCATCTTTCCACACCATGGTAATTATGTTTGTATAGATGTGTGTGTGTGTGTGTGTGTTTGTATGAAAACTAATGTAAGAAGAAAAAAATTACTTTTCAAGAAGTTGTTCATGTCAACTCTTCCATTTTTAGGTGCTTTTTTCGACAAGCATGTAGAGACATGCGGTCGAAAAGTTGCTTTCAAGTATAGCCAAACATGCACAGTATTACAACTCTCCAAATCATCTTCTCATATCAAGTTTTTCCAATGCAATTCTTTTTCTTCTGATGCAGGAATGGAGGGTGAGAATGTAATCGATGGTTCACCAAAAAATGCAGAAGATGAAACAAAATCATTTCCTTGTTTATACTGCTCAAGAAAATTCCACAGTTCACAAGCTTTAGGAGGCCATCAAAATGCTCACAAGAAAGAGAGAAATGCAGCAAGAAAGAACAAAAGGGCTTCTGAATACAATTTTCCTTCACTCTCCGTGCCACCACCATTACTATTTTCTCCCACTTATCCCATTGGAATTTTGAGCCCTTCTGCCTATATTACTGCTCATGCTGCCACCCTTTGCCAATTCCAGAGCCACCAGTTTGGATCAATTGGGGCTGCCTCGCGATTCCAAAATGACGTAATAAATCGCAGTAACTATTTGAATAATGTGTATCAGTGTGAAGCAGATGATCAGAGCTTCAAGAATTGGCAAAGGAGTGTAAGATGCATTGGATTTAGTGAAGAATTATCAAAACAGACTAATAATCACAGTATTAGGGGTTCTGAGGAGAGGGCAAATGATCAGAAGAATCTTGATTTGTCTCTTCATTTATAGACAAACAAGGATTTTTTGTTAGATTTTCATTGCAGTTAACAATGGCAGAACCTTTTTTGTTCCAACAGCCACATGTTTTTACCTTTTTCTTTTTAGGTTTGCATTTAATTTTTGTCTTTCGATCAATAAAGAATTCGTTATTGTTGTCGTTAGAATTTTGATTTTGATTTTGATTTGATCATTGCTAGTAAATTTTTTTATCACTAAATAAATATGTATAGATCAAAAAATAGAATACAACTACTCCGAGCATACTCGAGCTTACAAAGCAAACATTACAAAGATCTAATGATCCAAAGCAAGAGATTCAAAATGAATCCGAACATGGTAACTATGGCTGATCAAGTTTCGTTTCCGAAACATGAAATGTCGAATTCTGTTGCTAACCACTTGAGGATATATGAAGGGAGTTCTTCTTTCTATCATTTTTTGTTACTTTGGTAATTTGCTGAACTGGGGCCTTCACATTCCTAGTAGTTTTTTCTTAGATACAAAGTGGTTCATACTTAATTCAAGAGAAGCATTCACTTGCTGCAATAGGTTTCACTATAACGAGAGAGAGAGTTACAAATTATAGAAAAGTGGAGTTCCGTCCCAAAGGTTAATATATTACGGTGTGAAGTTCAATCTAGCTTACAAACCTACTTTCTATCTCATGTTTAGGCAATGTGGAATTTTGCTTCCACCTTCTCAACACGGACACTCATTGCAAATCTTTGGGCACATCATGAATTCCGCGTGTAAGTTGATTAAAAGTGTAATGTCCCAGAATTTTTTTGAAGGTTTCGAAATTTTATATGAATTTTTAGAAATTGATTGATACTAATTAAAACTTCACCCTAAGTCAAAAATATACTTTTTAAAAAAAATATTTGCACTACCGCCCTTAATCCTCCCCTTCAAATATTTTAGAAATCAAATATAAATTTTATCTGATTAAATCTTAAAAAATTATCATAGTAATCAAATTCGATTATCACGCAAGCCGAGGATAATAATGCGTTTAAACTGTTTGAAAAACCATCCACTGTTAATGCAGTAGGCTTGACATTCTCATGAAAAAGGAGTATATGACACTCCTCCACAGGTACATTTACACACTTCACCATCTACTCAGTGATAGCAATGATTTTGAATTTGATTGAGAAATTTGCTCTTGTGGATCATGTCCACATAAGAAAAATGGCATCATAATCTTGGAATTCCCCTAACATCTTCTCTTTTTCTTGAGCTTTAGATGTGAAGTGAAACCAAGGTGAATGCCTTCAGCTTGTTGTCCTCTCAAGATTGGGACTAGATCTCTGTTGTCCTCTCAAGATTGTCTTCACCGGGTTGCCCGATGTATTTGTACAGGTACTTGATCTTTGTTTGCCAGGGTATTCCCGGTGTATTTATATATGATTTTGGATCAATATATTTTACATTTACTGATAATAAAAAAAGGATTGGGACGAGGAATTTCTAGGCAAAGATCCTATTAGGTGAGACTTTTCCATGTATTAGACACGAACATGTAGTTGATCATTCAACTATACAAGTTTAAATGTAAATTGTTAGACATTGTTGTGGTGCAATAATGCCGCTAGTCCATGGGTTGTGTTACCGGCTAAATGCCACAAAATTTAGCCTGCCTTAACCTACACCAATTGATTTTCAGATGAGATGGTTGAAGCTCAACCCTACATACATGTAATTTGCTGTAGGTTGGAATTTGGATGATCCTAACAAGAGAGAGATGAGACGTTAATATTCTCTAGAAAATTCAAACCTTAGTTCCCTTTTTACAATTGTAAAGAACTTAAATCGAAGGGAACTTTTAATGCGACACAATCGTATCAAAATATCAAAGCCAATTTACTCAACCTCATAAGTCTAATCACCAAATCGAAAAATCTAAATTATTTTTTATTTTCCCTAAAGTGTAAATTTAGGTTTCCATCACATAACACATCTATGTTAACTTAGTTATTAAAATCCAAAGTCATCATGCAGACATACTATGTTTAGTGTGAATGAGGAAATTATAACCAAAGTATATAATAATTTTCTGCACATTCGATGCAGAGCAGATTTTTAGGGCAATATCTATAAATTACAGAATTCAACCTTCCTCAAAAACTAGAAAAAAAAAATGCTAAGAACAAAGGAACAAATTATCATTGACTTGCATGCGTTTTCACTAGCTAGCAACGACCCGTAATGTAATTTACATTTGAATAAAAAAGAAATGGCTCAGAAAGGGGTACCACTTCCACTTCGAGTTTCAGCGGGGCTGTATATAGCAGACCTATTCCTCGGTCGATTCTCTTCCAACTGCCTTGCAACCTCGTCCATTGTAGGCCGAACAGAAGCCACCGGAGCACAACATCCCATTGCAAGTTTTAATGCATGAACGAGCCCTTCTTCCATAGGATTCTTCGTTGCCTTCAACAGCTCCACGTCGAACACTTCCATTGTTGCTTCCTCCAAAACTGCCACTTTCACCAGTGAAGGCAAATCAACAAACTCCCCATTTACTCCATTCTTACCTGGCCTTTTTCCGAGTAGAATCTCGAGTAGAAGTATTCCATACGCATAAACATCTGTTCGGGAATTGCATTTCTTCATCTTCTGAAGTTCCGGAGCCTTGTAGCCGTCGGTTTTAGCTTGTGCAACTATTTCATCAGCTACAGATGGAATCATTATCTTGTCAAGTCCAAACTCGTTGAGCCTGGCCACGAAGAAATCATCTACAAGAACATTTTTCGATCTCACATTCCCATGAGTTATTGGTGTCTCAAGACCATGAAGATGAGCTAGTCCTTTGGCTATTCCCAAAGCAATCTTGTGTCGCCTAGCCCAATTCAGCACTGGTTTTCCGACTCTGGATTCTGCATTCAAGGAGCAAATATAAGATAAACATTTAAGCTTGTGCACCAAATTATTTTCCATCATGTCAAGATCACAAAGCTCGGAATAATAGTTTTGAGAGCTTGCCTTCTAGAATCAATAAATGCAATTTATACCCATTTTGTAAAGTCAAATTATCCATTTCGCACCAAATGCTATCTAAGCAAGTGAAACCTGATCTGCCATGCCTAAGCATTATCAAAACTAATGTGTATGATGGAAGATAAAAAACCAAAAAACTTTATCATTTGAATAAATGGAAGCATTATGTTTCTCAATGCCTAAAACCTATTGGATCGTCAATTCCCACGTGAGGAGAAAACATAGTGGCAAATAGCATTGTCTGTGTACGGGTTCTGCGGCTGACTTGCAATATAAGGTCAAAATTTATGAAGGCTACACATGATCATGCTTGCACAAGAATTCATATTCTGGTGTGTCCTCTGCCAAGGCAAATTGTGTACACTCCCTAAGGTAATATATATTGCTTTGACGGAACAAGTGTTGAGGAAGCCGAACTGCACAAACTAAGATTCCTAAAAAACCTTAGTACTAACAGTATGTTGGGACTTCCAATTCAGCGGTAATCCTAACTATGATAGGAATCAGTGTCCATAAGCAAAACAAATAAAATTTCATAACAATCAAGCTTCTATGTTCCACATGTATACATATTACTAATTTACACAATTTTTACACTAAAAAAAAAAGAAAGAAAAATCATCAACTTACCATATAAAAGATCATAGAGAGTTTTGTTAGGTAGATATTCATAAATGAGAAGCTTTTCCCCTCTTCTTCCCTGATAGAAAGCTCTCAATGGAATCAAATTCTCATTGCGAATTCGTCCCAATTGCTTAATCACAGGCAAACACAAACTTCTATCTTTACAACTACCTTCTTTCAACAACCTTAAAGCAATGGTTCCTCCATCGGCTAATTTTGCCTTGTATGCAGTCCCGTAACTCGTCTTCTCCATAAGTTGCCCCGTTGCATTCAAGACATCCTCTAATGTCAAATGCTCGCCGCCCTGAAACATGACTAACTTCCCCTCACCACCACCGCCGCCTTCTTCTCCATCCTCTCCTTCCTCCAATTCCTCCTCTTCGTCCACACTCTTCCGTTTCTTCCCTTGAAAATACCCAATCAACAATGAAACCAGAACTACAGCACCAGTCATCAAACCAATGACAATTCCAGCAATTGCACCGGAACTCAATCCTGAGCTTCCACCGCAAGATCTCAAGGGTTGCCCACAAAGAGTAGGACTATTCCCCTCAAAAACCTCCACCCCAAACTTTGATTCTTCAAATTTTGGCAACACCCCACTAAAATTATTGTGTGAAAGATTCAATTTTTCCAACTTTAGTCCAGTAATACTCTCTGGAATTGGACCAGAATACATATTGTTCCCAAGATCAAGCTCTTTAAGCCCATCAAACCTAGTAATGAACTCTGGAAAGTTCCCAGAAAACGTATTTTGTCCCAAATCAAGAAAATGCAAATCCTTGCAAATAGCAACTGGTAATGCAGGATCAGGAAGAGAACCAGATAAAGAATTGCCATGAAGCCGAAGTGAAACCAGGCGATCGCAGAGGTTCCAAATGGATGTTGGCAAAGACCCAGAAAGCAAATTGTGGCTTAAATCAATATCTGATAGAGAAGAACTATACCCAAGCTCCAAAGGGATTGTCCCAGAAAGTGCATTTACGCCAAGATAAAGACTTTCGAGATTTGAAAATTCCCCTATCTCTCTAGGTAGTATTCCTGAGAGATTTGCAGATGGGAGTTGAACAGAAATAAGGTACAAAAAGGGGTCTTTGTATAGAGAAAGACTAGTCCATTGTGGCGAAGAGAGGTCAGTACAAACTAAATTAGTGCCATTGTTGATGGCCCATTTGAGGCCTCTCCACTGACAAAGTGGCACAGAAGCATTCCACGTAGACAACAGGAAATTCTCCGAATCCCCTTTTAGTGAAGGCTTGAGCTTTTGCAAAATCAACTCAACGTCTGAAGCAGAGTGGGAGAGAGTAAGAAGAAGAGCAATGTAGAGAGGAAAAAGTTTCAGAGCCTCCATGAAAGTAGTGTGGCAAAAGGAAAAAGCATCAAAGAAGAAGAAGATCAAACAGAAAAGTGATACGAGGGTAGGGTTCTTGCTTTGAGGTTTTTCTTTTTGGGAGAGCTGACAGAGTGTTGACTGCTAGTGAACACAACTTTGATTTGATTACTCCTATGAAATTTGAAAAAGTGGGTTTTTGCAGTATAATTATGTATGTCATTGTTCATCTTTCATTTGCACGCTGTTCGGCCTTTTGGGTGTCCATTGGCAGGAGGAAATAGTGGATGGAAAAGGAAAAGTATTTCTATTTTATGTACTTTCCATTTTCAGTAAAGGACGTAAAACTATACTCTTGCTTTGAAGTTTGATCAACAACAGTGTTCTAAAAACGTCTCGCTTTCGTGTATAGGCACCTTTTTTTTATTTAAACGATCGAATTTTTTTTCTTCCTCTCTTTCGTTTTCTATAAGCGTGTTTTATTAAATTTTTAAATTTTTTTTTATTAAAACTCTTTTATTTGACTTTAATTTATTAATTTTTTTATTTTTTAAAAAAACTTTTCATCTAACTTTAATTTCAAGTTTTTAAAAGAATTTATCTGCACAAAAGTAAAAAATGACTTTATTTAATAAAAAGTTAAATAAGACTATCATATATATATGACTCCTATAAAATATGTGGTTGAAAAGAAATTTGAAAACAATGAATTTTGAAAAATGGAGGGCTAAACAATAGCATCAAATTAAACAAAATGCACACGATTACGTATTGTTCCTCCAATGATCACCAAATACTTCTTGGCAATCTCTAATACAATAATGCTAAATATACATTTATTTCTTTACATTCTTTTTCGTATTGTCTTTGTTTTTTTTGAAAATTTAACGGAAAAACTATTTTTTATTTTTAAACTGTACAATAGTGTTTTGTCATGTATCACAATGTGAAGGAAAATATAAAAGATGACGTATATGTAGCATGATTGATCTCGAATATGAGACAAATGCCTAGCTTGATTTAAAAAAAGATCACTTGGATATCAAATAATAATTGCAAAGTTTCCTTTGGATCCCAACTCCCCATGCTTGATGCTTGGTTAGCTCATGTTACTCCAAAAAGTATTCCAAAGTGAAAGACACAAGGACAATGATCGATGCATGTGTCTAGACAACTGTTATGATTATGGAAGTAAAGCGGGTCCATGCGACATTAAAGAAGAAGTACTAGGAAATTAGGAAGTCAACAATCATGAAGTGGTATGGTGGCGTCTGCGTGATGCTATTTATAAGCACGATTTATAAATAATAATTCACGAATCCATTGAATTATTGTCACGTTTTTCAATAAAATATATTTTATATAATAAAAATAATGTTATCTAATAGAAATTATGCTGAAAACCATAATTGATTATCCTATTAAAATAAATGTAATAACAATTCATTGTTCAACCTATGTTTGGCTCGTGTTTATAGATTGTTTATATACATTCAAATCAATTTTTATTCACACTTTGGAGGGACACGTGTATTACATGCGTATCAATCTCTCATTTCTTTCTATTTATAATTTAAATTGTTTGTAACACACTTTCCAATCATGCTTTTAGCCTTGCTAAAATATTTTGAGTTGTACGAGTTAAATTAAATGAATATAGTGTGAATTATTTCAAGAGAATACTTAATTTAGAAGTAAATATTGAAATAAATTAGGAATTAATTTTTTGGACAATTGATTAGGTATTATTATGTACAAAAACTAGAAAAAATAAGGGAACAATACATAAACCAGGTTTTTAGTATACAGCATTTCAAAATTAAAGATAGTAGTTTTAAATTTCAAAAATCAGATTTTTATTAAAATTTATTTATGATTTAATTAATTAATTATATATTTAATTAATTAAATATATTAAGGTTATAGATCTATGCAATTTGGTCACAATTCAAAAATTTTAAGGTCACAATTCAAAAAATTTATAGGTCACAGATTGTTCATCGATCACAAATTAAAAATTTACAAGTCACAATTTATTCATCGATCACAAATCACAAAATTTATAAGTCACACAACTTATTTTATGGTCACAAAACATCAAATTAATTGATCACAAATTATATTTAGGTCACAGTTTATCAAATTATTGGAACCACCACCTCATCATTCCCTCCAGCAACACCACTGCCACCGTGGCCGCCAGAACCACCACCACCTCCCGACAGCAACACTACCTCAAACAAATCAACACATTGCAAAAAAAAAAAAACCACTGCATCCTTGCACCGATCCACCACCACCTCGACATGCCCATCGCCACCAACACCACCACCAACAAAACCACTGCACACAACCACAGCACAACCACCGTCTCCTCTCACGGATTTGCTTCGCTTTTCGCAGATCTCACAGACCACCACACCCACCACAGATCTATCACCACGCCGGCAGAGCGGA